>PVIW01003401.1:36320-154875 GCA_004026585.1 Noctilio leporinus | reverse complement strand
ACTCTTAACTCCCCTGATAACCCTTCCCCCACTGCAATCACCACACTGTTGTCCATTTCTATGAGTCCTTTTCTCCTTTTTGTTCTCTCCTTCCACCCTCTACCCTCTACCCTGCCCCCCTTAGCTGTCATTCTGTTCTCTATCTGCAAGTTCGTCTCCGTTTTGGTTGTTAGTTCTATTTGTTCATTAGATTCCACATATGAGTGAAACCTACGGAATGGAAGGACATATTTTCCAATACACCTGATAAGGGGTTAGTACCCGAAATTTATGAAGAACTTACAGAACCCACCATCAAAAAAACAATCCAATTTAAAAAATGGGCTAAGGACCTGAATCAACACTTTTCCAAAGAGGACATACTGATGGCTAGTAGACCTATGAAAAGATGCTCAACATCACTAATCATCAGAGAAATGAAAATGAAAACCACAATAAGACGTCACCCCACACCTATAGGAATGGCCATCATATCTATCTTTTAATGATAATGTGCCTTTGTTCACCATGTGGAAGTTAATTAACTGTGTTAATCTTCTATTGTTGCTATCCACAGACTTGGTGGCTTCAAACAATATACCTCTCTATATTTCTGCAGTTCTGGAGACCAACAGCCTGAAATCAGCCTCACTGGGTACAAGTCACAGTGTCGGCAGGGCTGATCCTTGATGCAGGCTTAGATGGGGAAAACCTGCTTCCTTGCATTTTCTAGTTTCTCGAGGCTTCGGTACATTCCTTGACCGGCATCTCTTCAACCTCTCCTTCCATTCTCATGCCACTTTCTTCCTCTTGTGCAACCAGTTCTCCCCCTGTCTCCCATGTGTAGGTACACTTGAGATTCCATTTCGGACCTGGATCACTGGGGGCCATTCTTCAGTGACCACAGCACTTTTTCCTGCAACATGAGTCAAGTGGGATGACTGAGAAGATTGAGTTTGTATTGGAAGAAAATCTCACAAGACCTGAAAATATTTGCAAAACATACAGAATCTAACTGCCTTAAAATCAGAGGTCTCCACTTTAGGGAGTGTAGGTTGGTTAAAGAAAATGCTTCCTTTTGAATTCTTTGGACATTTGGTCTACCAGCAAACGCAACAGTTGTTGGCTGGAAATACGTTTTATTGGAACAGCAGTTCTTTATGATAAATCCTTATCTGTAGTTCATGCATTGTTACAATTGGCCCTGTCATGAGGACTTCTGCCAATTTCCCCCAGCCTGCATGATGGGTGTTTCCTTAGAGTTTCCCCTTTTCTGGGACTTCCTTTCCCCTCCAATCCCAAGCCCACTGGGCTGTGTCCCAGTTCTGTTGTGCTCACACAAACTCTCGCAGGATTCAGGCTTCAGCTGAGGACATGGGCTGCCAGGGTTTAATTTCCTCCATGCCAGCACCAGTGAACATTTCGTAGGACACAGCTGAATGCTTGCTGGAGTACAGGCATGTTTTCAAGTGAGTCAATGCAGTTGATTCAGCCTTGCTCTCCGTATCAGGCGACCTGGCTGTACTCCAGTCACCTGAATAATTTGGGGCCAGTCACTCGCCTTCTTTGGCCATTGGATCCTCAACTGTATGTATAGCAAAGGGTTTTTTCCATGTTGTCTGTCAGTGCCCTGCTGGGGTTCTTACAAGTGATGTCTAGTTGGCAAAGACCAATGTAAGGTCTTCTGGGTCATTACAGAGAACCCTCCCCTGGTATTTTTCTTCTTGAGGTTCCCAGAGTAACACAAATACTACTCAAAGTGCAAAGCAAACAAACAAAACCAGAACACAAATAAAAAGATGCATACAGACACACACACACACACACACACAGAGGGAGGGGTAGAGAGAGAGAGAGAGAGAGAGAGAGAGAGAGAGAGAGAGAGAGTTTGGAAGCTGTAAGAAGTCATGTTTATTTGCTCTTTGGTCCGTGTGGTGAAAGGGGCAAGTTACAGTGTATGAATCAAGTTTGTGCCTCTCAGTGGCCCAGTCAAGCCCTGTAAACCAATAAACAGCACAGCTCATGCCACTGAAGGAACACTGAACCCTCTTCCACTAATCACATGCCATGACATTTGCATATATGGTGTGAGCCAGGGATTGCTTTGTTCTGTAGGCTCTTTTAACAGAAGTTTAATGTTCCCAGCAAAATTGAGAGGGAACGTGCAGAAATTTCCCATATACACCCTCCTCCACCATCAATACCCTAGGCCAGAGTGGTGCATTTGTTACAACTGACAAACCTATATTGACACATGATTGTCACCCCAAGTACATAGTTTATGCTAGGGTTCACTCTTAGTGTTGTTGTCCATGCTATGGATTTGTACAAGTGCATAATGAAATTTATCCATTACTATGGTGTCATACTAATTTTTACAGCCCTAAAATTTTCCTGTGCTCTGCCTATTCAGTTCTGTTCATTTCCCAATTTCCTGGTGATCTCTGATCTTTTTACCAACTCTGTAGTTTGCCTTTTCCAGAATGTCATATGATTGGAATCACACATTTTATAGCCTTTTCAAATTGGCTTTTTTCTTTTCTTTCTCTCCCTTCTCCTCCTCCTCCCCACCCCCTCCTCTTCCTCCTCCTCCTTCTTTTAAAAAAGATTTTATTATTTTCAGAGAGAAGGGCATTGAGGGAGGAAGAAAGGGAGAGAAGCACCAATGTATGGTTGTCTTTCACCTGCCATCAGTTCCGGCTGCAGACCTAGCTTGCAACCTGGTTATGTGCCCTGACTGGGGAATCGAACCAGTGACCTTTGGGTTCACAGACCGGCATCAAGCCACCAAGCCACACCAGCCAGGGCTTCAAACTGGCTTTTTAAACTTAGTAATATGTATTCAAGTTTCTTTCTTGTCTTTTCCGTGGTTCATGGTTTGAAAGCTCATTTCTTTTAGCATTGAATGTGCCACTGTTTATTTATTCACCTATGGAAGGACATTGCGGTTGCTTCCTTGTTTGTGGTTTATGCATAAAGCTGTTTTAAATATCTGTTTTTGCATGACTATAAGTTTTAAGCTTTTATTTACTTTTTGGTAAATATCAATGAGTGCAATTGCTAGATTGCATGATAAGAGTATGTATGCTTTTGTAAGAAACTGTCAAACAGTCTTGCAAACTGTACTATTTGGTATTTCTACCTATAGTGAAAAAGCGTTCTTATTACTCTACATCCTCTCCAGCATTTGGTGTGGACAGTGTTCTGGATTTTGACCATTCTGATGGGTATGGAATGGTAGCTCAATATTGCTTTAATTTGGCATTTCCTGATGACGTGACGTGGGGCATGTTTTCATGCACTTATCTACAGTCAACATCTACCTGTCTTCTTTGGTAAGGTGTCTGTTAAGGTGTTGGTCTATTTTTCAACTGATGCTTTTTTCCTCATTGTTGAGTTTTAAGAGTTCTTTATATATTTTGAATAACAATCCCATATTACAGGTTTCTTTGCAAATATTACCTCCCAGACTGTGGTTCTCTTCTCTTCTCAGTCTCTTGACAGTGTGTTTCACAGAGGTGAAGTCTTTCATTTGAATGAAGTCCAGCTTATTAATCATCTTGTCCATGGATTGTGCTCTTGGTGTAATATTTTAAAAATCATTTTCATAACCAAGGTCATCTAGACTTTTCTCCATGTTATTTTCTAGGAGTTTATTTTTGTGTTTGTTGATTTTTACTGCAAAAACACCTTAGTTTTTTTTTTGGTGTGTGTATGTGTGTATATATCCTTGACATTGCTCATTGTGAGTTTACCCACTTACATGATGACATTTTACTTATGAAAACAGTTTCCTCTCATAGGTTATTTCTGGCAGCAGGTGTTAAAATCATGGTACCCTGTGCTCTGCATACTTAGTGATCCTATAATGTTCATGGGGGGTGGGAGTGGAGTAGCCTAGGGTAAGAGGACTTTGGGCTGAAATATAAATGTAATTTTGCTTTGAAAATATCATTTTTTATGAAACAAACAGCACAAAATAAATAGATTGCTAATGACATGGTAATTAAAAAGTTACGTTTCAATAATAGATAACTATTATCCCTCTTTTTCTTTTGGCTTTCTTCTTATGATTATGAATACTTCCCCTCGAAAAAAATGTAATAAGGCCCTGGCTGGTGGCTTAGTGGATAGCCCTGGCCTGCAAACACAAAGGTCGCTGGTTCGATCCCCAGCCCAGGCACATAACCAGGTTGCAAGCCAGGTCTGTAGCTGGGGGCAGGTGAAAGGCAACCATACATTGATGCTTCTCTCCCTTTCTTCCTCCATCCCTGCCCTTCTCTCTAAAAATAATAATTAAAATCTTTTAAAAAAATGTAATGATGAATTGCTTTAATCTTTCTCCTTATCTGAACATTTAAAAATATTTTTTTATTGCCTAAAGTGAAATAAGCAGAAAGGAGACCAAGCAGTAGGTGAGAGATCCTCAGAGCATTGGAAGACCTAGATGGGAGGCCTGGCTCTCCATTTGCTAGACAACTCATGTTGGAAAAGTTACTCACCAACCTGGGCCCCATTTCATAGTTTGAAACATGAGTGGTTGTCTAGATGAACTCTAAAGTATCTATGAAGATACCAATGAACCCTAAGTAGGTCACTTTTTAGAGTAGGTTTTCTCACCTTTAAGTTGACCCTAGAAAGACTTTTCAAATGTGGGTAAGCCAATTTGTAAAGGGAGACAAAGAAGAAAGTATAGGAAATGATGAGTCTACTGTTTTCCATTTCTTAATTTTTTAAAATTCAAGTTCTGCTAAAATTGATCACCATTTCCGTTAATCATGAAAAGGGCGTTGGACCTCTCTTTATCTCTGCCACTGAGTTCATTCCACCTGGAATTAGAGGTGTTTCCTGTGTTCTTAACCTTTTTAATGATTTGGTAAAAGAACGTCAACCCCGTCAGTGCTGATTTCCAAGAAACATCAATGTTAACATTTTATCCTTGGTGGTTGTGGCATTTTATGGGCTCTGATAGAAACTGCAAAAGTCCTCTCTCAACACCTTGAACTCTGGTGGGAAAAGTGATGCTAACTCTGGTGGGAAAAGTGATGCTAACAGTAACCGCCTTTCTTGTAATAATACAAAAGAGGAAGTTAACATTTGCATGTTTTGGTTCAGCTTTTTCTCCCTGCCTGTGTGCTGACAGGTGCAGTCCCCGTCCTCATGACTCACCTTCTACCTGTTGTTTTTACTCTGCAAGTGCCTCTAACACGGCTTCTGTTTAAAAAGAACAGAATACAAGAACGTGTCACTCTGAATTCATGGCTCCTGCTCCAAGGCTTTAGGTTGCTAGGGGAATAGTTTGGCTTTTAAAAAGCTGATGGGATTACCCAATGTTTGAAGTATTACATAATTCCCTTTTTCCAAAGGGGTTTTATTTATTTATTTTTAGAGAGAGGGTTAGGGAGCAAGACAGAGAAGGTGAGACTTCATTTGTGCTCCCACTGGGGACTGAACCTACAGCCTGACCAGGAATCACACTAGTGATCTTTCACTTTGCAGGATGATGCCCAACCAATGGAGCCACACCGGTCAGCTGAAGGGTTACCTAATTCTTGCTGAGGTGGTGTGTGTGTAGTGGAGGTGGAAGTGAAGAGAAGCCAGCCAGGTAACCAAGCCAGCAGTCCCGCAGTGACTCAATTTTCTCTAAGTTCTTTTTCCAGTGAAGACAGCAGGGAAAAAGGAAAAGAAGTGAAGTGCTGTTTCACGAGATAGAGAGAAAAAGGCCAGAGAGGCTTAGGTGGGGCATTAGGAACCAAAAGGAGAAAGAACTGGTTCTTGCATCTGGCTGTGGAGAAAAATCCTGGGTGAGTTCTTTTCTGAAAAACAGGAGCAACGATAAAACGAAGCGAAGAAGGTAATAATAAGAATGTCTCTGTTGCCTGAGCTCAAGTGTGTGCATAGGCATTTTATTGATTCAAAATTTTGCTCTTTTATCTTGGGACAATTTGGGACTTAAACCAAGTGATGGCCACCCAGCTTGCCCAAAGGTGGCCAGCTCGCCTAACTGGCCCATCAATCAAGACTGGGAGTCTCATTTGCATAGTCTTGTGGCTTAACTCCAGACTTGGGGGGATTTTACTGGTTGCCCTCACATGTCCTTTGTCTGACTGAGACTGCCTGCAGGCGACCACAGGGTATTGTCAGCCTGTCTCCCAAGGCTCCCCTGGTCAGTGACAGATTCTGCGTTCTCTTGTTTTTCATGACCTTGCCGATTTTGAGGCGTCAGAGCTTTTCAATTGTTGATCTTCGGAATTTCATCAGTTTGTTCTATAAAAATGTTTTAAAAATGGAAAAAAAAAAAAAAAAGTGATGGCCCAGGGAGTACTCAGTGGGTGCTGGAGTCCCATTGCCGCTACCTTCTGTGAGGTTACACCTCAGGCCAATGTCATCCCAAGATGTCATGGTGGGACGTGCCTAGGAGACCGCTGGCTTCAGGGAAGAATGTCCACCAAATCCTTTTATTTAATTGAGGTTATAGGCTCCAGGGGTCGAGCTGGAAGGGAGCTGTTTCTCCTCCATTCAGAGTGTGAGCGACGACCAACAAAGGCATGTCCGTTTCTTCAAACCCTGAGACACAGGAGGGAAAGAAAGTTCTCCTTGCTCCCGGGGAAAGCGGGCGTGTGAAGGTTCTCCATCAATCTGCAAAACAAAACAAGATGAAACTCCCCGAAACAGCTCAGCTTTATTAACATTTAATCCACGTGCCATTTAAAGTGTACAATGTGATGTTTTTGACTCTATTCACGGGGCTATGCAATCATGGTCACCATCTTATTTTAGAACATTTCACCCCTCAAAGAAACCCTGGGACTTTGGTCGTCACTTCTCATTTTTTCCCGCCTTGTCCTGTTCACCACTCAGCCACCTCTTCCTCTCTGGATCTCCCTATGTTGGACATTTATATAAATGGAATCATAGGCTGTATGGTCTTTTATTCCAGCTTCTTCCACTTAGCATAAAGTTTTTGAGGTTCACCTACATCGTAGCATAAATCAGTGGATCCTTTTCAAGTTTTTTTGCTGATAAGTAGTCCATTGTATGGATCCAGCATGTTTTAATTTTAATGACTGGCTCCGTAAGATGGGGAGGAAAAAGCTGGCAGAATGGGTTCCTAGGTAATGGTGTGGCCTGGCTGAAACAGGAGGAGAAGGGCAGCTGCCTCCTTGAAGGGATTGGATTTCTATAGAGTGAAAACTTCTTGAAAGCAGAAATGATTGTTTCTACATATCATGGGCCTTGTGTCTGCCTGGCCCTGGCTGGGTCCCAGCCCCGCAGCCCCTCCACACAGTTGGGACAGCTAGATCCCCACCTGCTGGTACAACGTCACTTCATTTTTAGGACCTGTCCTCTCTCGGACACAGAGCAACATTACCTCACAGTTCCCACGTAGTGTTTTGGTAATATTAGATGATCTGTTAAAAAACAAAAGAAGGAATTCTGTGATCAAATCCATTTGGGAAATGTCTTATGTTCCCCTTCTGGAGATTTAAAATGAATCTGAGGCTAGGACTGCCACCTGGAATCACAGTTCATCATTTCCAGGGACAAGGGGGGTCCACAGAAAAGTGCAAACATGCTTCATCTGGGCAGCACACTAGGATGCTGTCCCCTTTCACCCTGCACCACTGACCCAGGCTGGCCACGTGCTCCAGCTATGGTGATCGCTAGGCCAAGGCCATGTCTCAGGCCAGCCCTGTGTCTGCCTCTTTCTTGTTCTCCAGGCCATTCTGCTTTTATGTGTTTGGGCTCCAAAAACTTAGCCCAAGGCTGGGGTTCTTCTGTAGGCTGTCCCCATTGTTCTCTGCATCCTTATTCACTTTGTTGGGAAGGGCCTTCCCCAGGTTACTTGACATCACTTGGAACATTCCAATGTCTTTCATGCTTGGTGTTCCGACAGAACATCCTCCTTCCCAGATAACGTACAACTTACACAATGTCAAAGTGCCGTGGTTTCCATCCACCTGACCTGAGTTCCTGGTTTCACTCACCCTTGTCCCAGAATTGCCTATTAATCCCAAGGCACTATGTTTGAGACATGGAAATGCTCTGCTGGAGTGGGTTGCATAAGAGGTGCTCACGATTTGTTGCTGACTTTGTACAGGGCAGAATCCTCCCTAAGGGTTAAAAAACCATGCACTTGCGAGCCAGGCAAACTCAGGGTTTGATCTTGGTGGTGGCACTTGGTAATTGGATACAAATTTCGCTGAGCTTCACTTTTCTCATTTGTGGAATGGGGGTTCATAAGTCTATCTCCCATCGTTATTGTAGGATTGGCTTCTAATCCATTTACATACCATCGGTGTTAAAAAGAATCCCTTGATTTAGGTATAAGCAGTTCTCAAATATTATTTTGACAAACACTGGAGTAAATGACACGTATGAAATTCCCCAATACAGAAATTTTGTATGTTGTGAGTTAATATTTGAAAATCACTTAAACAAGCCTGGAACACAATGTGTGTAAGAGCTATATAAGTGTTTAAAAAAAAAAAAAAAAAGGAGAGAGAGAGAGGAATTTCTCTTCCTTCTTCCTTCTTTCTAGATAGTAAGATCTCTGACCCATTGGCTTAGATAAAAAAAAAAATTGTAAAGTCACTTCTGTGGTGCTGTTGTCCACACCAAGAGTTGGGGGTGATGTCCTGCTTTGATAGGGTTGCATTATGAGGTCACTGGACCACAGATGGCAGCCAGAACTCCAAATAGTGTGGAAGATCTGTACTAGCTGAGAGGTGAAATTTATTTTGTGTGTTTTAAAGATTTTATTTATTATTTTTAGAGAGAAGGGCAGAGAGGGAGAAAGAAAAGGAGAGACACATCAATGTATGGTTGTCTTTCACCTGCCTCCAGTTGGGGACCTGGCTTGCAACCTGGTTATGTGCCCTGGCTGGAAATTGAACCAGTGACCTTTGGGTTCGAAGGCCAGTGCTTTATCCATTGTGCCATCAGTCAGGGCTTCATTGTGCTTTTAAAGAAAAAGTAAGCAGGTATCCAGCATACTTCTGATTCTCGCACTATGTAGCAGTCTCCCATGCACCCCTGGCCTTCTCACTAGGACATGCCCCTTGCCCTCCTGCACCCGACTCAGCTTCTACCCCAGGATCACAACATTGCCCCCAACCTGCCTCCTGTCCTCCATGTCCTATCCATTAGATCCACCTGACACCTGGGAGACACAACCCCCAACGCCCAAAGACAAGCCTGATGTGACCATGCAAACATGAATTTCATGGCAGCACTTAAAGAGTAACATGCACAGCTGGTCAGCAATTTCTTTCTTTCGTCTCTCCTGGGGGGGCAGCAACCGCTAAACCAAGAGCCCCTGGCCCGCCTTTGGGGGCTTGCTGGGCCTCAGAGCCAGCCTTCTGCACCAGAGTTCTTTGCACATGCAAGTTTCTGTGAGGGGCTGCAATCCTGCAGCGGAGCCCAGGAAAGACACAGTTGACAGACTTTGAACCATGAAGCCAGCGGGCAAACTTCAGTTGTTTGCTGTCTTCATGTGTCCACTACTTCGGTCTCCTTTTCTTTTAAATGTATTGAGGTGACATTGGTTAATAAAATTATATCGGTTTCAGGCGTACAACTCTGTAATACATCATCTGTATATTGAATTGTGTGCTCACCACTCCAAGTCAAATCTCCTTCCATCATTATTTATGCCTTCTTTACCCTCTCCTACCTCCTCCACCTTAATTTACGTTTAAAAAAAAATAAGCATAAATCTTTCAGACCAGGTGCTAGCAGTCTGCATATTTATTCTTTATTATTCAGCAAAGGCATTTAACCTGGAAAATTGCTCACATCCAATATGTCCACAAGTTCCTGGGTTTCTGGGTAAGAAACTCTGGTACATAGAATCAGAAAATATATAGTGTAAGTAAGAAAAGTGTGTATCTTGGAGTTGGTGGTCCAGAGGGTTTGGGAAAAAAATATTACTTTGACTCTGTAACTGACTAGTGTTAAGACTTTCACCAAACTATTCGGTGTGAGGTTGATTCATTTGGTGAGTTGAGAGAGTGAATTCTAAAGTCACTCACAGCCCTGAAATTTTACTATAGGTTTGAGTGTTCAACTTTCTCCCCTCCAAACCAATTTACCTTTTTAACTTGAAGCTCTGCACTGACAGGAAATAGATGACAGAAATAAAAGGGTCCATATCCTTCACATTTCTCAACAAGTCTGGGTTTTCCTTTTGGGAATGAACAAAAAGCACCAGAATTGGTTGGCTGTGGTCCCAGCACCAGGAAACTACCAGGCAGAGTGGGGAAGGCCAGGGATAAGAGGCCTGGGAACAGTACCTCAGCTGGGTTTTCTAAGGAATGATAATCAGCACAGCATGATTATCTGAAAGAGGGTAAATAAAAGACAGAGAGCAGTGCCAAGGCTGGGAAATTACCAACTCGAGTAACAGGAATTCTGGAATTCTGCCCATAGGAAACAACTGTGGACAATGTGGAGCTCACTTTGGGTTACCGAAAAGACTCTGGGTATGTGAAAGTCCTTTTGCAGGGTGGACTCGGAGAAATGAATTGAAAGGAATAAGCACTTTTCTTTTTCCGGATAAATCCAAGGATTTGCAGCGATGCTCCAAGGCTCTTATGTTATCAGTGAAGACTGATGAAAATGGTGACGTGCCTCCTCAGGAAAATGAATACACCTATGTACATAGAACCAACGTATTTTTTTAAAGCACTAATTCTTTTGGGCAGTTTTAGGTTCATAGCAAAACTGAGGGGAAAGTGCGGAGAATTCCCATATATTCTCCTCCCCAAATGCATAGATAGCTTCCCCCACCATCAATATCCTGCTTCACAGTGGTGTATTGGTTAGCAATCAATGAACCTATATTGACGTGACATTATCACTCCGAGTCTGTAGGCTGCACCCTCAAGGATTTCCTCTTGGCCTTGTAAATTCTGTGGGTTGTGACAAATATCTAATGACATGTATCTACCATTACAGTTTCATACAGAGTATTTTCACTGCCTTAAAACCCTCTGTGTTCCACCTACTTGCTCCTCCCACCCTGACAACCATGATCGTTTTATTGTGTCCGTAGTTTGGCCTTTTCCAGAGCGGTGGGTAGTTGGAATTGTATAGCTTGTAAGGTTTTCAGATTGGCTTCTTTCAATTAGTAATATGTGTTTAAATTTCCTTCATATCTTTTAATGGCTTGAGAGCTTATTTGTTTTCAGTGCTGAATGCTAGCCCATTGTTTGGATATACCACAGTTTATTTATCCATTCACCTACTGAAGGATATCCTGATTGCTTTCAAGTTTTGAAAGTAAGAATAAAGATGCTATAAATAGTGATGTGCAGGTTTTTGTTTTGTATGTGTAGATCAAAATTTTCACCTCATTCAGATAGATATCGAGGAGTACAGTTGCTGGATCTTATGATAAAAGTATGCCTAGTTGTGTAAGTAACAGCCAAACTACCATTTTGCACCCCTACCAGCAATGAACAAGGGCTCTCCATCTTCTCCAGCATTATAGTGAGAAACCACTGCTGCACTAAAGACAAGGTCAAGAGAATGAGGAGGCAAGCCATGGACTGGGAGAAAATATTGGCAAAGGACACATGTGATTAATAACTGTTATCCAAAATATACAAAGAACTCTTAAAATTTAACAGTATGGAAACAAACAAAAACATTAAAAATTGACCAAAGACCTTCCTTAACAGACACCTCACTAGAAAAGATACAGCCAACAAATTAACCTATGAAAAGATGCTCCATGTCATATGTCATCAGGGAAATCCCAAGTCTTTTACAGAAGTTCTTTATTTTTTTTAAATTAATTTAATTTTAAAAAGATTTTTTATTAGTTTTAGAGAGAGAGGAAGGGAGAGAGGCAGAGAGGGAGAGAGACATCCATGTATGGTTGCCTTTCACCTGCCTCCAGCTACAGACCTGGCTGGAGACTTGGCTTGCAACCTGGTTATGTGCCCTGGCTGGGGAATCGAACCAGCAACCTTTGGGTTTGCAAGCCAGCGCCTTATCCACTGTGCCACCAGCCAGGGCCTGAAAAGGAGTTTTAATTGCAATGAAATCTAATTTATCAATTATTTCTTTCATGGATTAAGGCTTTGGTTACTACTGTAGCCAAGTTCATTTAAACTTTCTCCTATTTTATATTTAGGTCTATGATCCATTTTGAATTAATTTTTAGGAGGGTTTAAGGTCTACATCTAGATTTGTTTTATATATGCATGTCCAAATTTTTTGAATACTATATGTTAAAAAGGCTATTTTTGCTCCATTGCATTACCTTTGCTCCTTTGCCAAAGATCAATGGACTATACATATGTAGGTCTATTTCTAGTTTTCTATTCTGTTCTATTGATCTATCTGTTCTTTCACCAATACTGCACTGTCTTGATTACTGTAGCTTTGTAATAAATCTTGAAGTTGGGTAGTATCATTCCTCTGACTTTGTTCTTCTACTAAATTGTATTGGTTAGACCCAATAATTATGTACAGTACTACTTCTGGGACTTAACAAATATCATAAAGTCCATCCATATGGTTGAGAAACTCATAACTTAGACAGAAAAAACATAAATCAATGGAAAAAGTACTAACAGCAAGCATTTCTTTAACAACTTACTGGTATTCACAAATTAAGGTAAATAATGCTCCACTCCAGTTTAGAAGTATTATGGCAAACTTCAGTAAGTGATAAAAATATTATAAAGCAAGAAGAGAGAGGAAAGTCTTCATGGAAGACAAGGTGACTTCTAGCAATCACATGGAAGTTTGGAAAGGTCATAGAAGAACAGAGAGGAGCAAGTTTGCTAAGAAGGAAATGCAGGTAGAGTAGTTGAAGAACCTTGGATTTTGGATTAGGGTAGATCAGGATCAAAATTCCAATTCTGTTATGGTGTAGCCATGTGAATTTGGACGAGGGTGACTTACATGATGCTGGACAGTGAGGTGTACACTGGTAACCCCCACCTTTCACCTTCTGTGGCTGATGTGGAAGAGGTAGCTGTTGAGGAAGAACATGCATTGTGGGTCAGGACTGATCAGGGTTCAAGTCCCAGCTCTGATATTGTGAGTTGGGTGACATTGGACACGTTACTCAGTTTTCCAAATCTTATCTCTCTGAGAGAGGTATGGAAAGGTGGGCCCAAAGTATGATAAATATATGTTATTGTGATGAGGAAATATATTTCAATAAATATAAGGAAAATGATACTCAGAGAACACTTAAGAATTAACAATCATTGTCATGACAAAGGAGATCAACTTGATTTCAATGGGAGGTATATCTTAAGAAGAACTTAATGCCAAGTTGTAAATATTAGAGCTATTACTTTTCATTTTTCCCTTTCCCTAAAATTTCGAACTCACAGTTTTTGCCACCCCTGCCAAACTCTTCACTTCACTCTCTTTAATGTAACCCCTCCATCATCAGTTTTCTTTCTCATTTACTTCTTCTCTTAAGGTCAAACTTCTATAAAATGATCTTTCCAGTTTTTATTTTATTTTTTCAAAAACATCCCCCTAGGGAAGGAGGACCAGCCCACCATTCTCCTTTTCTGCCTTTGAAAACCAACCAACTGGAACAACGGAGAACAAGTTTCTCTATGTCCTCATCATAATATTCTTTAGTTCTGTTGGGGTGAGAGGGCTGCTTCGGGAAACTACCTTATTAATGCAGGCATAGAGTCCTGAGGTGTTAAGTCAGGATAGCTGTGGTGGGAAGGGGAAATGAGTTGGAAGCCAAGGGTGAAGTGTGTAAAAGGATTTGTGACCCACAGACACGGGAAATGAGGGCTGAGAGCCGTGGAAGGTGCCAGTTGGTTCAGGCACCTGGCACACACTTTGAGCCTCTGTGAGGTGCATACAGATTAAGCTAGAACAATACAGGTACTTACGCAGCGCAAAGAGCAAAGTCTCAGGGAAATCCAAAGTTAAAAACAGTTTCACCAAATTATGAACATTGCCCTGGAAAAGAACCTTTAAATCAGGTCTTGAATGATCCACGACCCAGGAACATCTCACAACGGTGGACCATGTGGGTGTAGGAGGCTAGGGGGAGTTAGAAATGAGGAGTACATAGCCGGAGAAAGGCCTCAAATCGGTATGTCCACGTCCACGTACTGGGCAAGAGACAAGACCAGAAGGATTCTTAGGTTTCCTAATACTTCTTGGGGCGATAGCATCGCCCATCAAGGGGTGTGGACAGAGCTCCAGCAAGTGAGAACCCTCCCACCTTCTAAGGGTCTTCTAAGAAGGATGGGACAACCCTCAGAGAGCAACCCAGCCCCTTTTTCCTCCACTCCTGTCTCCCTCTTTGAAGCTGACACGTGTTTTGCCCTCATTTTTCTCAGCAATGCTTCCCTTTCTTCTTCCTCTCCAAACGCTCATTTTGAACCATGCCAACTGTTCCTCCGCTGTCATGATCACAGCCCTGGACCTGGTTCCGAGAAGCTCATCCGGAGGCCTTGTTTGGATCTGTGAGCCCTGTTCTCCCATCCCAGCAGATGGGACTGGCTGGTGCCTGTGGGATCGTGTTCGGCTGGTGAGTCACTCCGGGCAACTGGACTCAATTCAAGTGCTGAAGCCTGGGCCTGACTGGATGCTGACAGAGAACTTTCTCCTCCCAAAACCGAGTCTCTTTCTGGAGTACAGGAAACGGTAAGTAGGTCACAAGAAAGGCAAGGCTGAAAAGATGAGCCATCTTTCAACTGAAAGACCTGAAGCAGAGGCAGCGGGTGGAGGAGGGCAGAGGTCCTTGCCAGGCGTCCTGGTGGACAGGCACACGTGCTGGGAAAATCCTGTCCGGTGGGTGGATTGCGAACTCTTTGGGAATGACAGGAGAGGAGTGGGGTGTGATTTGCATATATGCATTTTTATATTTTTAACACAAGACATTTTTACAGGTGTCTGGAGGTGATCTTGTCCCTATAGGAGCTCTCAAAGTTTTTTTTGCACCAACACTGAGAGTGTTTGATTTATTTACCCCCCACTTTTGAGTATATATTTCCTCCCCTAGCCAAGGAGACTTGAACTCTTGTTGATGCCGCAGACAAGTTTTGAAATACTAGTGAGAGAAGTGTCATTTCTTCTTTTGTGTAAAATGTCCCATGCTAGGTTTTCATTTCCTGCCACCTTATTTTCGTACCTCACTAAATTTTCTAAGGACAGAGAGTAGTTCTTAAATGTCTTTGTTTCCCCGACAGTGGGCTTTCTATAGGTGGTTGGTGGCCTACGTAATAACTGTCCTTTAGTAACTAAAAATCTGAAACACAGAATTTAGACCCATATTCTCTTCTTTCTTCTCTCTTCCTCTCTTCCCTTTCCCTCTCTTCTTCCCTTCCCTTTCCTTGCCTCCTGCTCTACCTTTGGGCTCAGATCTCACTTCTGTCACTTACTACCTGTGACCCTGGGCAAGTGGCCCCACATTTCTCTGTTGCAGTTTCCTCACTTGTTAAATATATACATACTATCCACCTTACAATGTCATTGTAATGATGAAATAAATTCATGTACATGAAATACTTATAAAAGTGCCTGCCAGTAAATTGTTACAGAAGTGCTTGCTATTAGTACTTTTTCCATTGACTTAGGTTGTTCCTCTCTGAGTAATAAATTATTGGGTTTACTCCCCTGGGCACCTGGGAGCTCTGAAGAAAGAAATGTGCTTTAAATGGTCATGTACACAGTCGGAAGTGTCAAGGTGCCTTGCCTAACTTCAGCGGCAAGAAGAGGATGCTTAGGAGGGTGTGATGTAATCAATAACCAGATTCAAAATGATGCTTGCTTAGGGTCAGGCCCCGGTGAGACAAGAAGTTTTTTTAAAATTTAATTTTATTGTTGTTGTATTACATCCATCCCCTTTTTGCTCCCCTCTGTCCTCTTCCCCACCCACCCACTCCCCCCAGCAAAGTCAATCCCACATGTCCATGTCCGTGGTTTTTCCATACTAGGTTCTTATCTAAACTACTCCCCAAGAAGGAAGTTTTATAAGCCCACTGGCTAACTTGGCTACACAGTGCTGGTAGAAACAGAGAGTAGAATGGTTACTAGGCCCTGGAATATAGGTCATATGATAATAGACTTGCAGTTAGAAGGTGAATGGCCATTTCTTCTTATTTAGTAGAAATGAAGCTGCTAATTAATAAGATCTAGACAGGAGTTTCTTTATATCATTGAACAGTATTTTATTTCCAAAAGGGATGGTAGGAGCAGGTGTTTGCCCGTTGCTGGTTTTCTGATGGCAATGTTAGGACCCAGAGAACTCACTGGTTGGCCAGTCACACAAGTTACTAGAGTGCTTAAGTAGGCATTCTTTAGCTTTCATTCTCAATGTAGCCTGTTTTTCTAAAACTTTTACGGACACATTTTTCTAACTTAATAAAGCAAGTTTGCAACTGATTTTTGAGAAAGCTACCAGCCCATGAAGCGATTTCCAGTTAGGGTTTACCTAGTTTACCTTGCGCATTCCAACACCACACGTAATACATTGTTGATGTTCTCCTAGGGCTATTGATGAGGTTAGGAGGACAGTGAAAAATTTTCAAGGCTTATTGTGATATTTTCACAAAAGTCTAGTGTGATGTATTCCAAGAAATAAGGTTGTTCTTTGGTTATTTTTTCTTCGGTGGCATCTTTTACTAGAAGATACTAAAACTATGAATAAAAGTAACTTTTTAAAATCATATTTCTAAGTTCATTACTGCGTATGCTTGGAAATGGGCTTCTTTTTATATGTAGTTTTGAAAGGAGTAGTTTTTTTCTGATTATAAAAGCAAGATGTGTTTGTTGTAAAAAAATGATAAATAGAGAAACAACATGAAAATAAGGAGGAAGAGCCTCCTACTACTGGAGATAATTTCTGTTTCCATCCTGGTGAATTTCCTTTCAGTCTTCCTTTTTATATGCATGACTGTAAATACACACAATTTCCATAATGAGTTAACATGTTATAGTGTTGCAGCCTACTCCTCTCAATATTATGTTACTAGCAATCTCCCCTTTCGTAAAATGCTTCAAAATTATTTAAATGGCAACCTATTATTCAATCTTATTGATAGCCTACAATTATTTTCATTCATACTCTATTATTAATCATTTGGGTTATTTTCATTTTCTTTCTTGTCTAAGCAGTGCTGCAAAAAACGGTTCTGTGTGTGATTTTTGCAAACCTTTCTGGTTGTATTCTTAGTAGATACAAATGGCCTCAACCAAGTGATCGGTCTTAGTCTTTCCTAGAGTAACTCCAGAAATCACAAATGGACTGCTGAACCTTTCTCTACAGAAACATAGCCAACTTAGGTACTATTGGAGCATGTGAACCCCATGTACTAGAACTTGAAACATGGCCTTTGAGCGGATGCCATTCAAGGCCTGAATGGAAATGGTCAGCTCTTCTGTGAAACAACTATCTGCCCTGATGGGGCACATGGCCACAGTACCTGACCGAGCAGCATTCCTTCACAAGCTATTTTCTGCCTCGTCAGATTATTATAGATGGCCTTTTCACATCAGCTTTGCGAAAGCATGCAGGGGAATTTTCTCATTAACAAAGGGAGCTACCACGATTTCATCATCGGAGCAGTAACTGAGCTACATATTTAAAACCTTTGATCTGTTAAATAAATATACTTAATGCCCCAAGGCTCCTTTGGAAAGTACGGGAGTGCTAGGGGCTGCCCTCCAGCCTGCCACTGGTTTTCTTCTTCCGGTTCTTCGATGTCCCTGGCTAAATATTTACTTTATGAGTTCGGGGTGTGGCATATACATTTCGAAGCTCATGTTCTCCTTGTGCCAGAAAAAGGAACTTTAAAGGTCCCCTCAGTTAATGAACTAGAGACTAGGCCATATTACAGTAGCTGATATACTCAGTTACTTTTTAATTTGCCACAATTTTAGACTCATGGACACAAGCCTTGTTTACTGTGTCCCATTTATCCTGAAACGGATCTTTGATCCGTAAATTCATGATGTTACAAGGTTGTAGAGTCATGCTGCAGAATATTTATGTATTGGATGCAGGAAAACCAATGTCTAGTAGTTCAGAGGTTCTTAAAGAGGCCTGAAAAAATTGTTGTGATTACTAGAGAGACTGTCAAGAGAGGAGTAGCCGAAGGCTGTCACTCTGGCCTGCAACTTTAGTCCCAATGTTAAATATGACCTATTTGTCAATGCATGATGCTTTCTAAAATTCTTACAAGGATTAGGTCAGATAACAGTTTTCAAAGAAAAAAAAACAACAACCCACAAATATATATACATATATACTGCCACTCTACAGTAACCACTGATATACCCATACATAAATCATTTATTTTCAGGAACCAAAAGAGGGGCCACTGAGATGCTGTTCAAGAAATTGCTGCAGGCCAAGTCGAACCAGAAGCCACCTTCATTCGGAATTTCTGCAGAGTTGTTATTTAAACCAGAGCCAAAAGCCCCGATAACCAGTCCATGGAAAGCAGGTCTATTATCTCAGGAATGGAGCCTTGAGAGTTGCCAACTGAATTTTTGAGTGAACATTTGAACACCCACTGGAACCAATGACTAAAAAACATGACCACATGCTCCTCCTTCGACCTACTGAGTACCTTTCACCGAAGACACTTGTCACTTTTTTTTCTGGAAAAAAAGAGAAATAAGAAACGGAGACTATTATAGCAGGAATTGTGACTCATTAAGAATGAGTCTGAAATTTGAAAAGAATGGTTAGAAGATAAAGTCAAGCCCTGTTAATAAAAAAAGAAAAAAGAAAAAAAAAACAAAAAAAACAAACCACCACCAACAAAAGAAAATAAAGTCCAGTGTGATAAACAGCCTTTTAATAAATTAGGTTCGAAATAATTTTCTTATGTTAATCTTCCCAGAAGAACGTACGTTGATCTAAAAAAATCCATTAAAGGTTACATTTAAAAAAGCTTTTAAGTGATAACTTTGAAATATCACATCTACCAAACTAAGCATAGGGACATAAAATTGTAATCAATATAAAAAAGTATCAAAAATCAGTTCTCTTTTATAGCTATGAAAGGGAGAGGAAAAGAGAGATGTGATTAAAATTGAGAGGAAGAAGAAGAGGAGAGACAATAGGAATGGAGGAAGGAGAAATGAATAAAGAAAGCAAGCAACCAAGAAAAGTCGTAAAGACTAAGAGGATCATGGGCTGGGGTGTGATAGATGGAGATTTTTTTTTTGTTGTTGTTGTTATTAGCTTTATTCATATATAATTCGTGTACCATAAAATTCAACCTTTTGGAGTGCACAGCCCAATGTGTTTTAGCATATTCAAAGGGTTATGCAAACACCATCACTATCTATTTTTAGTAGAAAATAAAAAAGAAACCACATAACCATTAGCTGTCACTCTCCATTCCCTTTCCTTTACCCCAACATACCAATCTAGCCCTAGACAATCACTATTCTACTTCCTGTCTCTATAGGGTTGCCAATTTTGAATGTTTCTTATAAATGAAATCATGTAACACATGCTTGTTTTTTCTTTTCACTTAGTGTAATGTTTTCAAGGTTCATCCATGCTGTAGTAGCCATCAAAACTTCATTCATTTGTCATTGTCAAATAATCTTTCATTGTACAAATTTGCCACCTTTGATTTATTTGTTCATTACTTTATGACATATGGATTGTCTCTACTTTTTGGTTGCTATGAATAATTCTACCATAAACGTTCATATAAAAGTTTTCTATGGACACACATTATCATTTCTCTGGGGTATAGATCAAGGAGTGGGATTGCTCAGTTGTACAGTAGTTCAGAACCCACCGTTTAGAAACTCTCAAACTGTTTTTCAAAGTGACAGCATGACATTTCATCATCAACTGTGAATGAGGTAATGTAGTTTCACTACATCATTACCAACACTTATTAATGGCCTTTTTGATTACGCCCTTCATGTGGGTGGGAAGTGGTACGTCATAGTGGCTTTTAGTTACAATTTCCTAAGAACTAAAGCTGTTGATCATTTTCTCCTGTGCTTCTTGGCCATTTATACATCTTTGTAGACATGTCTATTCAGACATTTTAAAGTTGGGTTACTTATCTTCTGATTTTTATTTGTAAAATTTCTTCACATATTCTGGGTACAAGTATAAATCTCTTATAGATAGATGATTTGCAACTGTTTTCTACCTTTGTGTGGTTGTTCTTTCACATTTTTTAATAGTATCCCTAGAAGCACAAAAGATTATAGTTTTTATAGAGTTCAGTTTATTTGTTTTTTATTTTGTTTGAGTTTTGGTGCTGTATCTGAAAAACCATTCTCTAACCCAAAGTCATGAAGTTTACTCCCCTATTTTCTTCTAAGACTTTCGTAGTTTTAACACATATATAGGTCTATGACTCTTTTTGAGTTAATTTTTGCATACGGGTGAGGTAGTGGTTTAAAATCATTCTTTTGCATGTGGATATCTAGATGTATCATCAACATTTGTTGAAAAGACTATTCTTTCCTTCATTGACTAATCAGTTGACCATTCACATGGAGGTTTATATCTGGAATCTCAGTTCTGTTCCATTGAGCTGTGTATCTACACTTATGCCAGTATCACATGTCTTGATTGGTGTACTTTTGCAGTAATCAGGGAGTGTAAGTCCTTTGACTTTGTTCTTCCTTTTCAAGATTGTTTTGGCTATTTGAAATCCCTTGAAATTCCATAGGAATCTGAGTACTGGTTCTATCATTTCTCAAAGAAACTAGCTGGGAGTTTGATAGAAATCGTGTTGAATCTATAGATCAGTTTGGGGAGTAGTATTATTTTAACAATTAATTAAGTCTTCTAATCCATGACATGGTATCTTTTTATTTATTTAGAAGTCTTCTTTAATTTATTTAATAATGTTTTATAGGTTTAGTTATAATTTTAATTAATTTTATTAAATTTATACAAAATTATTAAATTTGTATTTATTTATTTATAAATGTATTACAATGTAATGAATGTTGTTAAATTTATTTTTAAAGTATTTTAATATTTGTGAATGCTATTGTAATAGTCATTATTTTCTTAATTTTATTTTCAAGTTATTCATTGATAGTGTATGGAAATACAATTGATTTTTGTATATTGGTCTTGAACCTTGTAACTTTGTTGAAGTTATCAGTTTCAATAGTTTTTTTTAGTATAGTCCTTAGGGTTTTCTAGATAAAAGATTAATTCACTTGCAGATTAAGATAGTTACTAATTCCTTTCCAATCTAGGGAATTTGCCCTCCTTTTTTTGCCTAATTGTTCTGGCTAGAAACTCTAGCACAATGTTGACTAGAAGTGGTAAGAGCAGATATCCCTGTCTTGCTCTTAATCTCAGGGGAAAGCATTCAGTCTTTCAATATTAAGTATGGAATTAGTTGTAGGATTTCCGTTGATGATCTTTATCAGGTTGAGGAAGTTCTCCACTATTCCTGAGTCAATTCCTACTTGGAATTTGTCATGTTTTTCATTTGTTTTTTGTTTTTTTTAATTATGATTGTGTGTTACACATCCTAGGCTAAATCCCACTTGGTTATGGTGCATGATCCTTTATATATGTTACTGGATACAGCTTACTAGTACATTGTTGAGGATTCTTTGTGTCTGTATTCATAAGAGGTATTGACGTGTAGTTTTCTTGTGATCTTTTATTTCATTTTGATATCAGTGTAAGACTGTCCTCATAGTCCTCATAGAATGAGTTAGAAAGTCTTCCTTCCTTCTTCTACTTTCTGAAAAAGTGTGTGAAAAGTTGATTTTAATTGTTTTGAATACTTGGTAGAATTTACCAGTGAAGTCATCCGGGTCTGGATGTTTTGTAGAAATATTTTTTAGTCATAAATTTGATATCTTTACTTATTATGAAGTTATTTAAACATTTTATGTTTACTTGAGTCAGCTTCAGTAATTTGTGTTTTCTAGTAATTTGTCCCTTTCAATTACATTATATTATTTATCGGCATTCAGTTGTTTATAATATTCTTTTAGTCTTTTTATGTCTTAAAGTTGGTAGAGATGCCCCCTTTTCAATTCCTGAGTTTAGCAATTTGTCTTCTCTTCATTCCCACCCTTATTTCTTGATTAGTCCAATTAAAGCTTTTCATTTTGTTGATCTTTCCGAAGAACCAACTTTTGCTTCTACCAATTGGCTCTATTGTTTTGCTATTCCCTATTTCCTTTTTCCCTGCTACATTTCCCTCTGGGCAATGCTTTTGCTGAATCTCATAAGCTTTGGTATGTTGTATTTTCATTTTCATTCATCCCAATGCATTTTCTCCTTTCTTGATCAATTTCTTCTTTGACACGTTGGTTGCTTAGGAATGCATTGTTTAATTTGTGAATTTTCCAAATTTCCTTCTGCTATTCAATTCTAACTTAATTCCATTGTGGTTTGAAAACATACTTTGTATGATCTCAATCCACTTACATTTCTTAAGACTTGTTCTATTTCCCAGTATATGATTTATATTGGAGATTGTTCCATATGTACCTATTCTGTTGATGTTGGGTGAAGTGTCTTATAGATGTCCATTAGGTCTACTTGGTGTAGAGTGTTTGTTGTTCAGTATTTATTTTCTTGTGGACCTTTTGTGTAGTTTTTCTACTTATTATTAAAAATATAATTTTGACATATTTTATTGTTGAGTTGTCTATTCTCTTCAACTTTGTCAATTTTTGCTTTATATATTTTGAGGTGCTGTTGATGTATATTTGGTTATAAATTTTATGTCTTTTGGATGGCTTGATCCTTTATCATTACAGGACTTACTCTTCAGTTCAAGTTACATTTTTGTCTTAAAATCTTTTTTTAAAGATAAAGACATAATAACTGCAGTTTTCCTTTGTTTATTATTTGATTTTTTTAAAAAGATTTTATTTCATTATTTTTTAGAAGGAGGGGAAGGGAGAGAGGCAGAGAGGGAGAGAGACATCAGTGTATGGTTGCGTTTCACCTGCCTCCAGCCACAGACCTGACTGGAGACCTGGTTTGCAACCTGGTTATGTGCCCTGGCTGGGGAATCGAACCTGCGACCTTTGGGTTCGCAGGCCGGCGCCTTAACCACTGTGCTACCAGCCAGGGCTAGGTTTACATTTTTTAATCTATCTGTGTTTAATGCTTTTCAATGCTTTTTATTATTGAATTATCAGATAATACAATTCATTTTTTTTCTTTTGATATACAACTTTATGATCTTTAACCCACATGTAGGTATGTGTACCCATGCCTCCAATAGCATTAAAATACTTCTCTCACCCTTACAACACCCTTGTGTTGTTTCTCTATAGTCTACCTGTCCTGCAAACCCAATCCCTAACATACAATTATATTCTCCCCAGTGGAGTGTCCTTATTACATTATTATTATTATTATTATCACTAATGTTTGACATTTGTTTTATCAATTAACCACTACTGATAGTCTGTTGTTTCAACCCTCCTGAACTTTAGGTCGAGTCTTATAACTACCTTAGCCTGATGAGTTTAGGGCAGTCAGGGATTACTTGCTGGGCTGCAACATTGATTAGAGTCCTGTAAATGCAGCAGATTCTTAGGTTTGACACAAAACCTAGATGAAGCTGAAGCCTGAAGTCTTGTTTTCTTTTTCTGTTCAACCCTCACTTGAGGGTATGTTTACTGACTTTGGAGGGGAAGGAAGTTGGGAGTGGGAAACATCAATCAGACTTCCATAGGGGGGGTGGGCGCAAAGCCTGAAACCTAGGTATGGGCCCTGATCCGGAATGAAACCTGTAACCCTTTGGTGTACAGAACAATGCTTTAACCAACTGAGCCACATGGCCAAGGTGAGGCTTGAGTGACACTTAAAGGTTGGTGTTTTCTATAAAAGCTGGGGACACTTCTACAGCATTGTGGTATTACCTGCTCCGAAAGGTAGCCTGGAACTACAAGGTCTTGGGTGACAGCTGAGCTCAGGCTCACAACTCTAAGTGGCCCCTGAGTATGTGAGGAATCCACCCCCTCTCAGATTGGCTTTGGAAAGCAAATAGAGCATAACAATAGGAGTTCTGGAATGCTCCTGTGTGGGGCTGACCTTTGCATTATATTAATCTTTGTCCTCTCATTTCACAGACGAGATTAAATTAAAACTGGATGGGAGTCTTCAAAGGCTGTAACCAAATTTCCCCCGTTCCTCCCCTTTCCCACCCTGACCTTCACACCTTCCCAACAAGAGGAAGGCAGGAAGTTTTCCCTGTTTTTTTTTTTTTTTTTTGCTTTGTGACGACAAGATGGGGCAGGTCCATCTGTGGGGAAAACCCCATGGGAGAACACGCCTTTTGTGTACATTCCCAATGTTTGCTATAAGTAGAGCCAGATGAGTCCCTGGTTGCTACCAGAGCCAAGCACCACTCCCAGAGCACTGGGCTCTCCACTCTGCGCACATCCATCCACTGAGCTGAAAATGATGAGCAGTAGCAAGAGCTTGCTCCTGGCTGCTTTGATGTCCCTGCTGCTATTTCACCTCTGCAGCCAGTCAGAAGGTAAGCGTCACTCTTCCTGTTTGCATGGGAGGAAGGACCCTTTTCACTTTCCTCTACTCCCGGGGCTCATCTGGGGGTCTGCAAAGGATAGAAGCCTGTTAGGAGTGATGGGAGCTGTCAGCTCATGGGTGAGTGGAGGGGAAGGTGCCTGCTGCTGATCGGGCTGCCCTCTGTGCTGTCTGTCCAGCAGATTTCAGGGGTTGGAGCTCAGAGAGACCCCTGCACTCCAACATGTGGCCAAAGTGCTATTTCTGGGAGTGATGTGAATTGGGTAGCAGTACTCGTGAATGGGGTCATTCTAAAGAGTAAGGATTCCTCTCACTTCTAACTTTTTCATCTCCCAACCACATAGTTTCACTAAAGTTCAAAATTCCTTCTTTAGGGGTGCACGAGGGCACCTGACTTCTTCATTTTTGCAAGGCCTCTGGGACATCACTTGCCAATGTGGTGATAACATTCATCCTTATCTTACACCAGATTATAATTTAACTTGGATGAGTGTCCAAGAATTGCTTTATTGATGTAAGAGAATGCCCCTTTTAGCAACAGGTGCATTCCTAAAAGTGCACGTGTTGGCCTTTTATGAACAAGACGAAAAATTTCCATTCACTATTATCATTTCAAAGTGCCCTAGTTATAGCTCCAATAAAAGCAGCTCTTATAAGTCACATTTTACTTTGTAAAGTCTTGCCCTGACTCTCAATACTCAGAAGCCAAATAACAGATGAAAATCTGCCAAAGTTTAGAAGTTTATTTCTAAGAGTTCCTTCAAGTGGGAGTTACTCGTATTCTTGAGTAATCAATAATGGAATGAAGTAAGACAACTAATTTGTGTTTTTCAGTAAAGATATTCTTTTTATGACAAGCCATATGCTTCTAAGCTATCTCATTATTGAACCAAAATTTTCCAGCATGCAAACTACTTTTTTTTTTTTTATTTTTTCTAAGAAAACTGGAAAGTATGGTACCTTGGGTCTCAAAGACAGTGGAACTGTTCCTCTCAATGGTTTATTTACTCCATAAACCAGTTTCCAGGTTTTCCAAAATTGAAAGCAGTTTCCTAATGCCTATGGCCGAAGAGTTTCTTCATGTGGACTCGTTTCTTTTCTTTTTAGCAGCCAGTGCCTTTGACTGCTGCCTTCAATACAGAGAACAAAACATCCCCACCAGAGCTATCAAGAGCTTCACAAGGCAGCTCGCCAATGAAGCCTGTGACATTGATGCAGTCATGTAAGTTATTAACTGATTTCCACTCACTCCTATCGGGAGTATGTGGGAATTTCAGAAATCAAGTGTTTTTGCCTTTTTGGCATTGCATTCAGAAATAATGAATGCGGCCAAGGTAGCTTTGTCTCGGTAGCGTATGTCTATTTCAAAGCTGACTTATTTATATATATGATTAGATACATTTAATTTTATTAAACTTTGTGGGGCAACATGGGTTAATGAAATTGCATTGGTTTCAAGTACGCAGTTGTATTGTATGTCATCTGTACAAAGCATTGCATGTTCAACCACACAAAGCTCCCTGTAAATAAAACTAAGACAAGGCAAAAGTTTTGTTTTAAAAAAGAAATATAGTGGGAGCAGTCGCTTTCTAAGCTGAACTTGTAAGCTACTGAAGTGCTATCTCAGGAACATAGGGAAAACCTAGACTTTAAAATGAGCATCTTATACCAGGAAATGGTTGAGGTTGCAAATAAAACTTCAGAGTAGTTATACTGTCGCATATAATATTCCTGATTTATATAGGATACTATACTTTGGAGTGCTATAAGCGATATAATATGTATTTTTTTTGCATTTTGTTTCACCTCTGAAATACATGAAATGTTTAGGGTGTAAAGCAATCAATTGAAGTAGGAAATGTCCATCGCATGTTCCAAGAAAAAGCCATTTGAAAGCTCTTTAAAGACAAGTCAATTGTGTTTTGATTTTTCAGCTTTCACACCAAGAAAGGCTACGCGGTGTGTGCAGACCCGAAGAGGAAGTGGGTGAGACATGCCCTGCACGTCCTCAGGTAGGGAAACGGTCGTGACCTACCGGCCTCTGTGCCAACGCCAGGGCGGGAGCAAGGGACAGAGTAGCGGGTCCTCATCTGGCTGGACCCTTTTAGTCTAAGCAGCGAGAAATTTTGAAAGGGGAGATTTCAATTGGACCCTCCAAATAAAAATTCATCCTTTTTCCACTTATAAAACATTTTTATTTTGAAAAAATGGAATGATTTTTCACGGGATGTATTAGATTCCTCTACTCGTTTGATAGCCAGATGGGCAGTTTCATTCTTGTTGCAGAAATGTCTCCTGTTTCTATGGTTTGCAGCCTCCATGGCACTTGCTAAAAACTGAAAAATACACACGAGAAAGAGAACAGGGGTTCTGATTTACACTGATGATAACGAGAGTCACATTTTGTCAATGGATAGAAGTCATCTAACAGCAGGGACACAGAATCTGAAGATAGGTGTTCCCAGCCCGCTTGCGTCATTAGCTCACTGAGCTTTGCCCAGCGGTGCTCTTCCTCTCTGAACCTCCATTTCGTCATTTGCATGCAGAGCTGCTAGGCATCCTGAGATGAGATCAGGGAGAGGCAATCGCCAGGTGCCAAATCCTTTCCCCCCAACCAGTCACTGTCCTTGCTTATTTGTTCCTTTTCTTTCTCTTAACAGCCTAAGAACCAAGAAGATCTAACAACAGGTGCTCTCCGTTATGACCCTGGCTACAGCTCAAGAATAAAAAGAACCTTTCTGGAGTTGGTGGTTTCTACTTGCACTTCCTTGAGGGTTTAACACTCACCTGATTTGTGTCATTGGACATGTCCAATTAATGAAGTTGATACACATTGCATCATATTTTGCTTTGTGAAGCATTGCATCAGAGTCAAGCTATTTTATGTTGTTATTTATATATGTGGGCTTTGTATATGTGTTTTGCTATTTAATAATATTTTCCCATAAACTATTTAGTTTAGTACAAGTTATGCATTAGAGAAATAAGATTATATGAATGTTTTTGCAAGCAGCAACTCTTCTTTTAAAAACCTATTTAACATTCTTCTGTTTATGTGGTTATGTTTCCTAAATTGTTGTAATTACCTGTAAAAGATAACAGTGATGAGAATAAATATTAAAAATAAAAGAACCCAAAATGGTTTGTTGATTGTCTTATATATCATTTAACATACATTAAAATATTTAAAGGTGTAGTAGGAAATATAAACATTTTCTGGACAATTGTATACCTCATCTATTTCTGCCTAGTTATTCCCTTTATCTAGACCCCTCATGGTCCAAGACTTCCTTTTATACGAATTATAATGGGAAGAGGTTTTCTTGGGAGGATTCGAGGTCATTCAAATCAGAAATTAGAAAGATCCTATAGCTGTATTCTTATCTCAGTGTTTATTGATATAAAACTTTAAAATTTTTATTTCATTTTATTTCTTCATTAATTTTTATTATTATTTAAACTGCTACAAACATTTCTAAAATAACAACTTGTACCCATATGCTTGTCAGATCCAAGTCCATCAGATTAGAAGTCCTGAAATATGTGGATGTTTTTGAAGATTTTAAGAGTGTTATATCATTCTTGGGTATTTGACCTTTCCTATATTTATTTACTTATTAATTTTTAAATAAAGATTTTATTTATTTTTTAGAGAGAGGGGTAGGGAGAGAGAGACCCACATCCATGTATGGTTGCCTTTCACCTGCCTCCAGCTACAGACCTAGCTGGAGACCTGGCTTGCAATCTGGTTATGCGCTCCTGGCTGGAGAATTGAACCAGTGACCTTTGGGTTCACAGGCTGGCACCTAATCCACTATGCTACCAGTGAGGGCTTGACCTTTCCTATGTTTAGATCATTAGAAAGGACAAAATTCTGCAAAAATAGTTAATTAAAAAATGCACCCTTATACCTTAAGACTACAAGAACAGAACAACCATTTCAAAAATACCTTGAGAAATCACTTAGTCCATCATTCTGTCACTAGCCAGGGACCTAGAAATAGGCATCTCAGCACAGGATGATTTCTCTACTTCAAGTTCTGCTGAGTCACCTTTCAGCTGTTTCTAAAAAGAGTGTCACCATAGGAAAGGTTCTTAGAACCTGACAGAGAGACATCAAGTGGGTGAAACCTAGCAAGAACCCAGAAATGAGACAAAAGGATGCTGAAACACTGTGGTCCCCAAAGACCATGACATACCCTGACCCTGCACTTGGGACAGCCTGCCTCAGACTCCAAAGGCCACCGGAAAGACCACTGGAGACAGAACACTGATGACACGATGCAGAACCTAGATATGTAAATCCATAAAGCCAGGCAGTGGTGGATCATTCTGTGGAGAGCCAGTATCTGTAAGTGGCTCAACTGGCCCTGAAGACTTCTCCATGCTTAGGAATAATAACATTGAATCATCAGGGAAAGTATGCTCAATATCCTGTTTGTTTATTCATCAAATGAAGGCTTAGTGCCTATTATATGCCAGACACAGAGCCAAAGGAAATGTGAGATGCCAGGTGAGGGATTGGTCTTTGCTCCCAGGTGATTAGGGTTGAGTGTGGTTAGAAGGAGGGGATGACAAGTGAGCCAGCTATTATGACACATGGTGATTAGCACTTGAATAATGAAAGTCACAGGGTGCTGTAGGGCATCAGTAATAAGGGCTTCCAGAAGAAAGTCAGAAGGAAAGAATATTCAGTTGAACCATATTAATAGCCAGTGTTCAATGTTCTTGAACTATGACGATGGTATTTGTATACAGCTCAGCCTAATACTTGAGCTGAGGTATTACAGGCCAGTAGGTACTACCCAGCTGAAAAGGGACAGCAGGGGTTGTTTGGAAATATCTGGAGACACATTTTCTTTGTCACGATGTCTAATGGTGGGGTACTATAGGTATTCAGTGGGCAGGAGACCGGAAATGCTCAACCCATTAAAAGGCACATTACTATCTTACACAATGAAGACAGGTCCTACCTAATACATCAGTCATGCCACCAACTGAGAAATACAGGAAGGAGTGGGGGCAGGGGTGGAGCAGTTGAAGATTAGATGAAACTGTTACCTTAGCTAAGTTTAGTGGTTTGAACATGAACATTGGAACACTGGGGTTGTCTGGAGAAGACCATAGAGGAGTGTGTTCTTGTCATAGACTTGGGTTTCAACTAAGACAAGGAGACAGGGGAATGACAGACAGGAAAAAGGAAGAGTTGACAGGGTAAGATGAGTTGGAGGCACACAACAGCACTGGGATGGAAGCATAAAAAGTAAGAGAAAGGACAGATGAATGCAAGGGTTTGGATTTGAGCGGTAATCATGTCATTTATAATATCAAGACTATTAGGCACTAAGTGCTAGTATCACTTGCTAAGACTGCTAATGCATTACCTCGTGTAAACATGAGGTAGGTACTATTTTTATGCTATGGCGTGAACAGAAAAACTGAAGGTAAAGGAATTAAAGACTTTACCCAAGGTCGCACAGACTTTAGAGATACATTGGAACTAGTTGGTCTCAAAGTTTCAAAAGGCATCTGGCATAAAGGTGTTTTTATGTCAGTGAAGACAGTAGCACCTAGGGCATTGTTGTCCCCTCCACCCCACCCCCGTAGGAAGTCCTGTCTCCTGTTTTACACACCAGGACAGTCTGCCGTTAGCTGAATGCGTGTATGCAGAGGCTTCAAGTAGGAAGGTCAAACGGTGTCTGTCTCCTTTAATAACATTGAATCTTAGGCAGTTGCACTGATTGCTTTGACCTTTGTTGCCTTATCTCTGTGGTTCACTTGGCATACCAGGTGTTATCTCATTTGGCCCAGATATTGAGTTTCACTTGTTTCAGAGATTCCATCCCCAGGTTTCCATCCTCAGGGCTCCTGGAGTGAAACTCGTTTTCCCTCTGCCTCTTCCTGCCGGCTCAGCTCTGCTCTGACTCCACCTGGGCCCGACGGGGCCTGCCTCTCAGCCCTCCCCACCCTGGGGCACCAACCATCAGGATGATATCTGGATGGGAACCCTGCCTGCTAATGGGACAGCCTCCGTGACAATGTCACTTGGAGTAGAGGGAAGCTTTCCGGTTTACAACTAAGGGTAGGGGATAAAAATCTTGTCCTCTGCAGAGTGAACTTAAAAACAAAAAAACCCAATGCAACTAAACCCCTAACTCACACACTTTAACATACTGTTAAGAAGAAGGAGGAATGAGGCTTTTTTTTTTTTTTTTTTAATCCTATAAAATCACTGTCTGTAATAGAAATGCTATGGAAGTCCCTGGAATAGCCACCAGTCCTGCTTAGAGATCATCCTAAATGAGGATGTGCTTCTTGTGGGGAAAGGGACAAGTGTGCACAAACATGTGTGTGTGTGTGTGTGTGTGTGTTACAGAAATGGCTGGAGATGACGGTGGAGAGTCAGTAGTCCCATTAAGAAAGTGCCATCATCCCCGAGACAATGGAAAACCAGTAAAGGGACACCCGCAGGGAGGGACACAGTCAGAGGGGCTCAATTCCTCTCTGAGAACGGCTTCTTCTCTTCTTGCTACTAGCTCCCATTTCCTTACATCCATCTACTCTGTTTCATTTCTTAATCTATTGCAATCCTTTAAATTTCGATTCCCCCCCTTTTTTTCAATCCATCAGCAGGTTTTGATTCTTCCCCCAGCCAACTAAACCACATCATCTGTCACCAGAAGCATTCTTCTGTCATCAATCTTGCTTCTTGGCTTCCTTGTCGGACAAAACATCACCTGGGGTTGGGTCCCTTCCTTCACTTTCTCCATCTGCAAGTGGCCCGGTGCTGCGGAGCTTTGTGTTGCTTGGTCCAGGACTGTTGTAAATTCATTAGCTGGGTGTTCACAAGGGCAATCAGAGGGAAAACTGTGCCAGCCCGACACACTTAGATGCAAGGATGACTTTAAAGTCGATGGCAATCAGGAAGAGCCCATAACTATAGTTTGGGCGGAATTCCACTAAAATAAAAGTCAGAAGAGATTTTAAGAGCTAAGGTAGGGAACTGGAGTCTCTTTGTGTTTGCTAATTGGCTTTACCCCAAAGAAAATCACATTTTCTTGTGTCTTCTTGACTGGAAGTAGTGTTGTAACTTGAAGCAAGTTCCCACCCTAGACTCCGGAAGCTTGCATTTCAAAGGATCAGGGAATATTTACAATGTTAAGTTTTCAAAAGCAGTGCTCTAAAGAAAGGCAAGTCAGGAGCCTACAGGGAAGCAGAGACAGGTCTAAAGTGTGATCAGACTTGGGGGAAGTTGATCACAGCCAAGTGACCCCTCTGGGTGAACTCAGCATCTTGTCCTTGGTGTGGACTCCAGGCTGGGGTTTGTTTGGGGGAGCCCTTGCACGGCACCCTACAGAGTGGTTCTCTTACAGACCCTCGTTCCATCTTCACAATCACTAACATCACCTGAGAGGGGTCCCTGGCTTTTCTCACTGGCTTCCCAGCACCTGTCTGGGCACCTTTTCAGGATTTTGCTCCAAAGATGATCCCTGCTTTGTCCTGTTTCTTCAATATCTTCCTCTCCTCTGGGTGTTAAAATTTATTTAAAACAAATTATAGCTGAAAAACACATACGAACAAATCTTCAACTAATGGTAAGTACCTTTTCCCCAAACCCCACCTGACACTAATACTTCTTTCTATATGTTTGCCTGGCTGTTAGCTCATCTGTCTTTCTCAGTTCTCTCTCTCTCTCTCTTTCCGGTCACTTAGGGTCAAAACTCCAAATGCATCGGACTCTGTCCTGCCCCGTGGCTTGTTGGGCACTGATTTTGAAGATCAGGCTTTGGAACAGCTGCGCCTCTCTTTTTGTCTTCATTCTCACCGCACTCACCTTCTTCCTGCAACTCCTGTCTCCTCGTATGTAAGTTTCTCCAGCCCTTAATTTCTATGTATTTGAACATAACTGCATATCATCGCCATATTTATCATCAGAAATTGAGTTTACCATTCTCTGGGTTATAAATTGTCCCTGGGTCTCCATCGTCTACCAAGTCCCCAGCCTGGGATGCAGGCCCGCATGATCTTGTCTACCAGGCTGCTAGGAGTAGCTCACGTGTTCCCCACACTCCAAGCACGTTGGCTTCCTTTCCAAGGCTTGGGTGATCTTTGCCACATTCTGCTTACACATCTCTCAGGGCAGTTTCAGTTGCAATAGAATGCTGCCTTCACCCCTGTTGAGATCAAGAACCACTTCCTGTGCTTTCTCTTCTATGGGCCATTCACAGATCAGTCCAGCCAGAGCTACCTTTTCATCTCCCTGGGCAACCAAGGCATGTTGTGTCTGTCCCATGATGGAGCATGTGCCTCGTTCTCCCACCCACTAAACCTGCAACGTACTAGACTCTCCTTTACAAAAAGAGCATCATGTTATTTCTACCTCATTGCCTTTGTCGTGGTGTCTAGCACGGGCTCTTGCACCTAGCAGGGTGACTTTGAACGGCTAGGAAAACTGATCATTCCCAGGGAAAATGAGCGCTCAGACACATTGGTGGAAATTTGATACAGTTTAGAGGCAAATTTTCAGGCTGTGTCAAAAGCCTTAAATACGTGCACATGCTTCACAGTGTCCCTATTCCCTGGGAATTTAGCCTAAGGATCAATTTATGCATAAGGGCATAAATATACATGGATAACAATGCTTATGACTGTGTTGAAAAAAAAAGCAACAAGCAAATTATCCAACTAGGAGGGATAACTTTAATACCCAATGGTGTACAAGCCTGTACACACTCCACACTCAGTATATCCATAGCGTTTGGCTGGTTTAAGATTGTTAAAACTATCAGAGTACGTCTCTACTGTTTAGTAATGTTATCCTACCTTAGATCTCCACACCTTCCCCAGAATACCCAGAACTCCCTATAATCCAGAAACTAAAAGGGGTCCTATCCCAATCATCAGGGTCCTACTCTAGGTGCAACAACTATCTCCCTGCCAGGCACGAAGTTCCTCTGTCTCTACACTGCTGCCCCTTCTTATCCTCTACTTTGTAGCTCTAATGTCTCCTCTGCAGAGAGATCTCTGCTAGTCCCCCGGCCTCCGCTGGTCTTCCCAGTTATTATTTCATAGCACCTTATAAATAATGAGTTGGCCTACTAGTTTATTTATTCTTTCCTATAAGATGGCTCCAGTACCTCTTAGTTGTCTCTAACTTCACTTGAAACAATTTTGTTAGGTTGTATTGTGACACCTGTCCTATCAGCGTGCATTAAAAAAAAAAAAAAAAAGAAGACCAAAATTGGTGAATTTTGTGTGTCACCATTTAAATATTGAAGATGGAAGTCAAACACCATTTTTGGCATATTATGCTTTATTATTTCCAGAAAGGTAAAAAAGCAGCTGAAATGAAAAAAGTAAGATTTGGGCTGTGTATGGGGAAGGTGCTGGGACTGATGGAATGTGTCGTAAATGGTTTATGAAGTTTCATGCTGGAGATTTCTCTCTGGATGATGCTCCGTGGTTGGGTAGACCAGCTGAAGCTGACAGTGATCAAATCAAGACATTATCCGAGGATCAACCTCCACATGGGAGATTGCTGACATACTCAAAATATCCAGAGCCATCAAGTTACTGGTGAAAATGAAAAAATGGAGTTTGAACAACTAAATTAAGTGCCCCCCCCACCCCCCTTTATGAGCTTAGTAATCCTTATGACAATCATGATTGCAGGAAGCAAGGACCAATTTCCACCCCAGACTATTAGATCCTGACACCCAATTTTAGCAAGTGCGCAACCTGTATGTTGTTAACAGTGAATCTACTTCTGAACAGACCCAGAGGGCTCTCGTGTGTATTTGTCTACTGATGTGAATTTTCTGCCCTGAAGATTAGATAAGACTATCTCTGTGACATTTAACTATCAGTTAGTCATCCAGGCTTTCAATTTTCAAAGAATTCAACTTGGTTGATATCCAAAAAAGGGGTGAGCATTTAAAAAAATTGAGCACAGATGAGGTCTACCTTTGGCACCACTGGAAAGCAACACCCCACAGTATCCCTGTTAGGGCAGGAAGGTAGAGGGTGAAGGAGATTCCATTCTCAATGATATCTCAGGCTCTCATAGGTGATTTGGGAAGAAACTTTGCTCTTCCCTCTTTGCTTTGTCATTTAAGTTCACTGTACACAAGTCCTTAGGCACTTGTTCTTTAAAAAGTATAGATTTTTGTTAGTTTTTTTTTTTTTGTTTGTTTGGTTTTGTTCTGCTTTTTTCTACTCTTTACTTATGATAGAGTTGGATCCATAGGAGTAAGGTTAACAAGTACCTCAAGCTCAGACCTCAGTGAAAAGGGGAGAATCGTTACTTAGGCAAGTGAACCTGTGTTGGCATTTACTCTAAAAGAGCCCCAGATCCTGCATTAAATATGTTGCTGTGTAGTCTTGGAAGACGTTGTTTTGTTCCATCTGGGAAAGCAGCTTTTCTTAATAGAGAGTTCTTGCTAAGTTGAGGAATTACCATGATAGTTATGTAATCAGTGGGAGAAGAAGTTGGGAAATATCGAAATGTCAGTATTGAGATTCTTGCATCAAATGGCAGATTGGGTCTCATGACATCTATGGGTCATTTATAGCTTACAAGCCTAATTGCCTGTCCTTGTACTTCTATGCTAAGCCAGTTGCATCAGATTCGCCTGGAGTGATTTTAAAAATACATCTTCAGTTTCATCTAGAGAGATTCTTTTTTTGTTAGCTTGGGGTGGAGTCAGGTAATCTATTTCTTTTTTCTCAAGTGTCCAAGGTGATTTAATGTTCCAGATTTTGGAATTCCTGCCCAAGTGTAAGTTCATGTTATTTCAAAATAGCCTATATTTTTAGATATTTATTTTTCAGATTCACACAATGCTACCAGATGGAGTTCAGTGTGTAAAATGAAAACCAGGCTAGTTATCTTACTTAAGAAAGATTTTTTAAAAAAGATTTTATTTATTATTTTTAGAGAGAGGGGAAGGGAGAGACACTAAGAGGGAGAGAGACATCAATGTTGCCTTTCACCTGTCTCCAGCTGAAGACCTGGCTTGCAACCTGGTTATGGGCCCTGGCTGGGAATCGAACCAGCAACATTTGGGTTCGCAGGCTGGCGCCTTATCCATTGTGCCACCAGCCAGGGCTAAGAAAGGTTTTAATAAAGGAAATGAGATCTTAGAAAATTATTGGAAAGTCTGAGAGAATGGGTTTCAAGTTGGGCTTCCAGGAACAATTCTAGAACCATAAAGAATTGACCCAGCAGGGGAGCCAGGCTGGAATCAAGACTTTTGATCAAACCACCAACAGTTGGTGGTGATGACACTGTTGCCACCACTTCAGTCACCTGTAGTCTATCCAGACACCAGAGAGTGAGAACCTTCCCAGCAACTCAGTCAATAGAAACCTCACCCTGGGACCTCAGTACTTCATTTCCCTTGAAGTTAGAGAAAAATGTGGAATGCTAGGAGAGAAACCTCATATTTTTGTGACTTTGCCAGGCAGCAAAAACCAGAAAAAAGAGGTGTAAAGATGAACGCACCTTATTTCTACATTCTAAATCTTGAAGTAGGACATCTAATAGGCAGATAACATCACATCCTGTACCCGAGGGGAAAAGGAGTTTTTAAAATGTTGCTTTACCAAACTCTCCAAATAGAGGAAGAAAGGTAGAATGGAGGGTGAGTGAGCCAATTTGCAGTATCCATCACTGAGAGAGACCAAAGGAAACTTTGGTACCTGGGTATTTCTATGAGGTAGAGCAAGTCACTTGTTTATTGGGGAATGTATTATATTAATAAATAGGAGTATGGCAGGAGGCAGGCAAAGGGGTTTGAGAGTTAATCTTAAATAGCCAAGGGATAAATAAAGTGACCACATCATTTTAGAAAGACCAGTTGGACCGCAGGATACAGGGTAGACCAGCATCCAACCTGTTTCCAGTTTGGGGTTACTATGAATAAAACTGCCATGAATATTCTTATAAAGTCTTTTTGTGGGCCTATATCTTTAAATCCCTTGGATAAATAAGTAGGAGTGAAATTCCTGGATCAGAGGGCGAATGTGTATTTAGTTGTTTAAGGAACTGCCTTGCCATTTTCTGAAATGGTTATGACATGTTAAACTCCCACCTAACTGTGTAAGGGAGTTCTAGTTGCTCCACATTCTTGCCAACACTTAATGTTGTCATTAAAGTGAAAAGAATTTGTAGCCATTCTACTAAGTGCATAATGGATGTTTTTTGTTTAATCTCTCAAATATGTGAAACATTATGATTTCTCTCTGATTAAAAAAAAAGTTTTAGTTTTTCAGTATTTCTGCAGTCATAGTATCAATCCATTGATCGATCACAGACAGGAATGCCTTCATGTGATATTAGATACTATCTAATTTCACTCTTCTTACAGGTGTAGAAAATGAGCCTCTGAGGTCTTATTTAAGTTTTTACTAAGAACGTTTTAGATTATAGGCCATCAGAACCCCAGTCCAGTACTATTTCTATTCTAAAAATACCTGCCATCTGATTATGTGTTTTTCCTCCTTAGGAGTGACATCCTCTTCTTGCAAAAAGTTGCATATTCCTGTCTTTTAAAAACTAGCATGCCTGACCGGAAGGACAAATGTAATTGTTATGAATGAAGTTTTAGTCTCTTATTTCATGATTCGTAACTGTAACCCACCAGGAAATATTCATTCATCAATTTGGACAGAACTTAATGGATGCTGATAACTGAAAGAGTTAGAGCCTGAAGGGTCTTTCATTGAACATATCTCAAACATCCCTTTTTTAGACTGTTAGGACAATTTATAAAAGTTTTCTAATGACAAATGTTCCCTTTTTCTTATTAACCTTTTAGGAACTTCTTTTTAAAGGGGATAACTTATCTGATACACACATACCTCACATTCCATTTGGAGACTCATTTTTTTCAAAACTGTTAGCTGAAAGAGAAAATATTGACAGAGGAAGAGATGTAAAGATAAGGGTGTTAAACCAACTTGCCACAAAAGTGGTAATCAAAAGACATTGAAGAAAATGATAGACTATGAATTCATACAGTCAGTTAACATCTAAGGGAAACATTTGTTTGTAGGTGGGGGAATTTTCATTAGCAATAGCGGCATTTAAAACTAGTCCTGGAACATGTGTTCACAGGCGGCAGTTCTTTTCTGCTTGGTAGCTTCTCTCTGCCTCACTTTCATCATCACGCTGCTAAATGATTTCCAGAGAAGCACGAAGACACAGTGTTAGGCCCTCCCCAAAGTTCTGTTTGCACATCTTTTAATAAAAATGTCAATCTATGAAGGCTTATAATTTTAGTAAATTTACTGGTGGGCCTGTATTAATTTACTGGGGAGGAGAATGAGTTTAAGGAAGAACCCAAAGAGGCAGGAAAGAAGGCATTATTATATCTGCAGAGGTGGCAGAACTCCCCAGAAGTCCCTGGAAAGCTCAAGTCTCTTGAATCCAGAACTGCTTTGCGAGTTAGAGGTGGAAGGGTTCCCCCTGAACTCAAGAATGTGGAGACTCAGGGGTGACTCCCTGTCAGGGCCAAAGGCATGGGCCCCCTGCAGCCTCCCTCCCTCTGCTCTGTGGATAGATTGGCTCTATAGACCAGCAACACTTGTGGAGCAAACCTTTTTACATGTTAAACAAAAATAAATGATCAGAGCAGATGTCGTCCCTACACACTTGACCGCAAGTCCTCCTAGGGACAGATCCTTGGGAAAGATTCAGACGTGGGAATAACTCTGTAGTGATTCAGGAGTAGAAGGGAGGTTTATGAATTAACAGATTTCTGGGAGCACCTTCTACGCACCAGCCAATGGGGTAGCTCCAGGCAGACAGAGATGAAACTGCCTCTTCGTGTCCATCAGATAAGGCAAAGTTGGCAAGTTTATGGATCAAAAGGAATTCTCAAAGACCGCAGGCAGGAATGCAAATTTTATAGCCTCTTCAGAAAAACAGTTTGGCAGTTTTTACTGAAGCTGAACATGATTCTTCCTCATTCATACTCTTGAGAAATGCATGCCCATGTGTGCCAGGATTCTTGAGCAGGAATATTATTAGTAGCTCCAAACTGGTTCATCATCTTTGGAATGAAGAGATGAATGGTGGAAATCTAGACAGAAGGGAAGACATGCACCCAGCAACAGAATACAAAAATAGGTTGGAATCTTAAACATACCCTTGAATGGAAAGACAGAAGAAAGAGCACCTTCTCCAGAATGATCCCATTTCTATAAAATTTGGAAACAGGAAAGGTAAACTTTATTGGTTAAGAATGCACACAAAGGTGGTACAACTCTAAAGAAAAGCGAGGAAGTGGTTGGTATAGAGGCAAGGCTGAATGAAGGTTATTTTCAGGAGAGTAAGCAGGGTGTGACAAAAGTGAAATATTTGAGTTTTTCACTCAATAGGGTGGAAGTTGTATGGATTTTTAAAAAAGAATTACTTGATATACAGTATATTCATTTTTTGCACTTTTTCATATGTTGCTCTGTTGACATTTTAAAAACCCCTCAAGCCCTTTTTAAAGGTTAAATGCACAATCCCACCTTGAATTTTGATTGACAAGGAGGTGGAACCCATGGGTGATAGAGGCATAGATGACATTGACTAGGCTAGTGATCCAGGAAGATGACAGTCTGGGTAACCCTGGAGGACAAGGACAGGGCTGAAAAGAGAAAGGGGGCACCGATTCAAGGCAGAAGTAAGTCTTGATGTCTGGGATCCCAGACGTGTGTGTCTGGGTATAAGGAATGGGGCTGGAAAGGCAGGGCAGAGGTCAGAAGATGTTCTGTTTGTGTCTAGGGCATTTATCAGTGGCCTCTTTTTGAATAAAGGACATTTTTGTTATGAAGTAAGAACAGGAAGACCTAAAGAAAAGAAAAAGAAACTAAGGAAAACTTAGAGGGAAGAACTGAGGTATAGACACAAAGAGGAGAGGATAATGAATGAGTCAGAAAGAAGCCAGAGATACAGTATTAAAGACATAGCCCTAACCAGTGGTGCTCAATTGATCGAGCATCATACTGCAGAGTGAAAGGTTACCAGTTCGATTCCCAGTCAGGGCTCATGCCTGGGTTTTGGGATTGGTCCTGGTCATACAAGAGGCAAGCAATCCAAGAGCCCATTAATAGGTGAGTGGATAAAAATGTATGGTACAGTATACAAAGGAATATTGCTCAGCAATAAAAAATCTTACCATTCGTGACAGTATGGATGGACCTAGAGGGTATTATGCTAAGTGAATAAGCCAGACAAAGACAAATAACATATGATTTCACTTCCACATGAAATCTAAAGAACAACATCATCATCATCATCAACAACAACAAAAGGAACAACCAAAACAGAAATAGACTGATGGAGAACAAACTGATGGTTGCCAGAGAGTAGGAGGGTTGGGGGTCTGGGTGAAAAAGGTGAAGACATTAAAAAGTACAACTTGAAAGTTCAGCATAGGCAATATAGTCAATAATAATAATAATGTAATAACTTAGCAGGGTGACAGGTGGGAACTTGAATTATTAGGGGGCTCACTTTGTAGATTATATGATTGTCTGACCACTATACCTGAAAATACAAAGTAATATTGAATGTCAACTGTAATAAAAAACAAATAAAATAAAGACCTGAGAACCTGGGATAAGACCATCTCCCTTCAGGTAAGGAAAGAGGAAAGATAAAGAAAGAGAAGTGAAAAACTAAGTTTCAATAGAAACAGAGAGAGAGAGAGAGAGAGAGAGAGAGAGAGAGAGAGAGAGAGAGAAATTGATTAGAAATATCTAATAGGAATGTGAAAATTACAAGTTCATGGGTAAGTCCTGGCCAGAGTAGCTTAGTTAGTTGAATGCCATCGTGCAAACCAAAAGGTCATGGGGTTGATCCCTGCTCGGGGCCCATGCTTAGTTTATGACTTCGGTCCCTGGTCAGGTCACATACAAAAGACAACCAACTGATTTTCCTCTCTCTCACTGATAATTCTTTCTCTCTCTTTCTCTGCTACCCACTCCCTCAAAAAAAGTTGATGGGCAAGTGTAATATGAGGTTTTGTTGTTGTTTTTTTTTCATAGACACATTTGTTTTTAATTCATTTCTTAAAGTATTTATTTTTAAAAAGATTTTATTTATCATTTTTTGAGAGATGGGAAGGGAGAGAGGCAAAGAGGGAGAGAGACATCAATGTATGGTTGCCTTTCACCTGCCTCCAGCTACAGACCTGGCTGGAGACCTGGCTTACAGCCTGGTTATGTGCCCTGGCTGGGAATCGAACCAGCTATCTTTGGGTTCCCAGGCCAGTGCTTTATCCACTGTGATTTGTTTTCAAAAGGACAAACATTTATAGGAAATCAAAAGGGCTCAGATTTCAAATACCAACAAAACCAAGTAATGGAAGAACCTTTAGAAAAAGAGACAAGCATGACATAAGAGAAAAATCCTAATACTTTGATCATTAAGATGCCAAAGGAACTAATTAGTGACAGAAGCAAAAAACATTTTAAGAGGCCTGATGCCAGTGAAAATATAGAAGAAGAGAAAGAAAGGATATAAATAATTACATTTTCTGAATTTCAGGACTCTTTGCATCTTGCTCTGCTAAAAGTAAAAGGGGGACAGACAAGATGCCACCCATTTGGGGTCCCTCCACGTCATTGAAAAGGAGGAAAACCAAGCATCACAGGAAAGAACGGGGAACCTGGTCAGAGTTGGGAGGAGGGTAGGGAAGGAAGTTGAGAGGTTACACGGGTGAGCTCACTTTCCCTTTGGGCATGCCACTCCCTCGACTGGAAAGGCAAGTTTCTCTCTAGCTACAGGAGCAGCGAGGAACTGACTTCACCAAATCCTTCCTCTGCTATAGGGTAATGTGTGCCTCTCATGATTTCACTCAGTCTACCACATCTTGACCTAGTTGAAAACTGGGTCAGACCTTTTTTTTTTTTAAAAAAAAAACGGAAGTCTACAACCCACCTCTTTTAAACATATTCATTGTTTGCACTGTTTTCTATATTCAGTTGCTTTTCTACCTTTTTGGAACGGCTAACAAAACCTGCTCGAGCCAGCTAAAGAACCTGGACTTGAATTCACACGGGACTGGAAAGAAATCGGGGATTTCACATAAGAGAGAGTAAAAGGACTTCCTTGCTGACCCTACTTTGCATAGTCCTGGGTGTCGGCATTCAGGACATTCAGCTCATTTCAGTTGTGACAGAGTTTCTTCCCTGAGCAGTTAGGGAGGCACAGGTGAACTTCATACAGGCTCCAAAAATTTACATAAGGCACTGGGGAAGTGAGAAGGAAATAATAAATGAGGCAGCAGAAAGAGGTGAGGGGCAGGGACTTCCTAGGTAGCATTAAGGAGTTTAAAGGGTTAGGAAAAGAGTGGTACTATGTGGAGGTTAGCATTTTGAAGCAGATTAGAGGGGGATTAGGATGGGTACCGGGACAATGGGGAAGACACAGCCTGAGTGCACAGTTAGCACTGGAAACTGCTTGTAGATGAGCACATGTCCTGGCTGGGACCCTAAATGCCACTTACAGTGCGCGGTTACCCCAGTTCTGTCCACCATCTGCCCGCCCAGAATGAGTATGATTCCTGAGGAAGTTTGTCAGATAACAGAGAGGTTACCCCATTAATTTTGAATTTCAGATAAGCAATATCATTTTCAGGCACTGTTATGTCCCAAGCAATATTTGGAACATGTGTATATTAACACAATAATGTGCTGTTTACCTGATATTCAATGTTTACAGGGCAGCTTGTATTTTTATCCGCTAAATCTGGCAGGCCTATCCCAAGGCAATGTCTCTGGCACCAGGAGTAGAAGGAGGTAGAACTAAAAGCCCAAAGGAACCCTGTCTTTTTTTATCAAAGCCTAGCTGGGAACTGCACGGGACAGCTGCTGGGATTCTAGGACTCAGACCTCTACATCTGTAACAGAATGAATTTGTGTTTTAAACCACGAAGATTGTGGTCATTGGTTACAGAGACCATGAGGAACTCCTACATAGCCCAATGCCTCCTATCTTCTTTTCTTCCTTCTTTGTCTACCCTGTACATTCAGACAAGCCGTATCTGGAAAGGACATTGGAGCTAATCAGAACTCATTTTCTTCTTTTCAGGAAACTGAGGACATAAACACCATTTATTTCACTTGTAGAGTAACTCTCAGTGTACTTTGCTTGAAGCTATCTCTCTGCTTATATTTTCTCTTCCTCTTTTCCCTCCTCATCACTTGACTATCTCCCTTTTCCCATTTTTTCCTAGCTGTCCTGTTTCCACCCCCCATCCTTTGATCCATCATTTATGCTACTACCATCCTTTCTCCCATCCATCTGTTCACCTGCCCATCTCATTTTTCCATCCACCCAACATCCGCTTTTCTTCTTTGTTCATTATTCCAAAAGAGCCCTTTCCAAATGTGCTAGTTCCCACTTTCCAAAACTACTTCATTAATTTGTCCTTTCTTTCATTATGGCACATAGCTAGTAATAGATTCATTTGAATAAATATATTGCCCTTCAAACAATGCAATGCTTCCATTTTAGTTGCTATATTTCCATATACAAGGAACATCTGGGGCATTTGTTAAGATGCCAATAATTTGGAGATACTGGTTCAGTATCTCCAATTTTCATATTGTTTAAGTACTTTGCATATTTTTTATATTAGTATAGCATTTAAGTACTTTGTATATTTGTATATTGTTTAAGGACTTTGTATGTTTGTATATTAAGTACTTCATATATTTGTATGTTGTTCAGGTATTTTGTATACTTTGTATGTTTGTACATTAGTTAAGTATTTTGTATGTTTGTTTATTATTTAAATACTTTGTATGTTTGTATAGAATTTAAGTCCTTTGAAAAGCACTTTGAAGAAATTACTTGTTTCCCAGACCTGTGACTTTACAGATTGGTTTTAAAAAAGAAGGTGGGAGATTTACAGTGAAGGGGGATTGACTAAAATAAAGTTAACAATTCTATTTATTTATTTATTTATTTATTTATTTATTTTAAAGGAATTCAAAGTCACAAAGCTTTGGCTAATTTTATTTTATTTTATTTAAAAAATATTTTATTTATTATTTTTAGAGAGGAAGGAAGAGAGAGAGGCAGAGAGGGAGAAAGGCATCAATGTATGGTTGCCTTTCACCTGCCTCCAGCTATGCACATGACTGGAGACCTGGCTTGCAACCTGGTTATGTGCCCTGGCTGGGGAATTGAACCAGCGACCTTTGGGTTCGCAGGCCGGCACCTTAACCACTGTGCCACCAGCCAGGGCTAAACAATTCTATATTTTTCAAAGCAAGGTCATTAAAAGCAAGTGAACCAAAAATATGCCATCATTTCATTAAAGAAAAGGCATTTTCATGCCATAAATATGGAAGAGCAGTTTCAGAATAATAAAAACTTACCTTAAGGAAGCACAGGAGGTAAAGTTACGCTGTTTATCTGAATATGTCTTCTAAAAAGAGATTATGTTAAAGACTTTAGGTAGATAAAAATAAATAAAACACAACCGGTTATTTAACTTTTAGTGCATGCTTTGTGAATAGGCAAACTTGTCCATTCACACATCTATATTTGGTGTGGTGTGAAACAGGGTGACGGTATCATACTCCTTCCTAGATTGACTTTGGATCAGTTGTTTCTGCAAATCTGTTCTCACATGCCTATGTTGACAGAAATAAGCACAACTTTCACTCAATCTAAAATATCCTGGATAAAGAGAAAGAAGAGAACTTTCGACTCCGGCCATTTCTCCTGCCTTGTCTCATTCTCAGTGACAAAGCTGCTCTCATTGGCGATTTGCTGGATTAGGAAGAAAAGAGCCAGAGGGGTCAGGGCTCCGTTCCTTCCCTGCGACCACTTCTACCCAGGAGGGCTGGCTCGGAACGGAGTACCAGCCTCTGGGTCTACATAAGAGAAGTCTGAACCAGGGAAAATGTCATCCCTCAAAAGATATCACATCTCAGACTACTGCTTAGGAGCCAGCCTGTCTTGGTCACCTTTGGAAAGGTGACACAAATTTGGGGACTGGTGGTTCTCCAAAGCACATCAGAATTACCTGTATCATATTAGAAATGTATGCGTAGGTAGGTCCCACTTCAGACCTCTGGGATCAGAGTTCCTGGGATGGGTGCCTTGGTGCATATACATACATACATACATACATACATACATATGTATATGTATGTATATATATGTATTTTTTATATCGTATAAAATTTTTATACTTAGAATTAGCCAGCTGGACTCAGTTTAGATGATCCCAATTTTGTCGGCAACACCCAAAGAATCCTAGTCTGGAGCCAGTTTGAACGTATGCCTTCTTCTCTCCATCAGGCCTGATCAGGGTGTTGACCTTGGCAACATCAAGGTCATAGAGCTTCTTCACAGTCTGCCTGACCCGGTGCTTACTGGCCTTGACATCCACAGTGAACACAAGTGTATTGTTGTCCTCTATCTCTTCATGGCTGACTCAGTAGTCAGGGGGAACTTGATGATAGCACAGTGGTGAACCTTGTCTCTCAAGGGCGGGGGGTGGGGTGGGGGCTTTTCCCAGGATATTTAGGCTGCCTTCGGAGCTGCAGTGTTTTAGGCCCCTGGAAGGTCAGTGACATGCAGATCTTCTTTTTTTTTTTTGAGGCTGTGGATGCCTTTTAGCACTGCTTTCTTTGCCTTCAAAGCGTTTGCCATAGCTTTGGCGCCATCTTCATGAAAAAAGTGGTGTGTGTATATATATATATATATATATATATATATATATATATATATATATATATGTATATATATATATATTTATTTATTAAAGGTTTTATTATTTCCAGGAGAGGGGAAGGGAGAGAGGCAGAGAGGGAGGGAAACATCAATGTATGGTTGCCTTTCACCTGCCTCTAGCTACAGACCTGGCTTGCAACCTGGTTATGTGCCCTGGCTGGGGAATCGAACCAGCAACCTTTGGGTTCGCAGGCTAGTGCCTATGCACTGAGCCACCAGTCAGGGTGGGTGTGTATATTTTTTAACCGCACAAATGATCGCATGCCCACCCTTATGAAAACCTGGCTGAGCATCAGTGATTCTCACCCAGGGCTTCCCATTGGGTTTATTTGGGGAGCAATGCCTAGACCTCATCCAAAGTACTTACATCAGGCTCTCCGGTGGAGGAGGGAGCCAGGGTATCAGTGGCTTTTAAATGCTCCCTAGACAATTCCTACATCTAGCCAGGGTTGGGAATTATAGGGGAAACTAATGCTTGTACCCCACAGAATTTTGCCTTCCATCTTAGGAGCCCAGCATTAGGAAACCCTGCATGTGCCGCTGAAGCCAATAGTCAGCCACCCCTTGGTGTGACCTGAGAAATCACTCATGCTGGCTTTCTTCAGAGGCAGAGACAGAGGATGTGTTGAAATAGTAACTAGCACTTCCCAAGTGCTTCCTGGGTGCCTTGTCCTGCCCTAGGGGTTTGCACAGATTGCTCTATCTCACAAGGACACCAGGAGCCTAGCACCACTATTGTGTCTTTGTTTTACAAGAGAGCATCAAGGTGAATTCAGGTGCCTATACTCATGCAGTTGGGTCATGGTGCAGCCCGGCTTAGCCCTTGTCCTGGTGCCGGAGGACTGTGCAGGGGGCAAGCCTGGCTGGGGTAGACCTTGGAGAAGGACTGCAGAGGAGGCAGCTAAGGGAGAAACCTGTCACCTGGCACTTAGGGGGACACCAGGGATACCCTGGCTCACGGCAGGCTCAGAGGCAACCATGCACTTGATGCATGAAGGAAGCGGAGACGTGGCCCGGGACAAAGTTTCTTTTCCTGCTCCAACAATTTCCCAGAGCTTTGTGCCTGAGGAAGAGAAAGGGGACTGCTTTTGGGTGGAAAGCATGTAAGCTGGGGTGATTGCTCCTATTCCCATGTGGCTGCTCAAAGAAAAGGCATTTGGTTTGAAGGTGCAGGAGTAGATGTGTGATCTCTAGGAAGCGATCCGACTCTTGGGTTGTTTGGACCAGGCCAAGGGAATGAGCCACATTTTGAACAAGAGAAGAAAAAAGAGGGAAATGTTTTCAGTGGGAAGAGCCGTGATGGAGAGGGGGCTGGGAACTATGGTGTGAGGAACCAGCACAGGTATAAGGTGGTTTTGGAGGACACTAGGCTATCCTGGAGAAGACGGATTAGATGGGCTGGGTCCAGTCTTGAGAGTAGAGAATGCAGGTGAGGGTTTACCTTACTAGAAGAAAGCAACCCCTGTCTGCCTTGGAAAGTGTATTTATTCTCTGTGACTGGAAAGAACCAAGATAGACTAAACAATGGCTCTGTAGACGTGAGAGCTGTTCAAGGTCTTGGCAACTGACCTTCTGTGGCTCTGTGATGATTCTCCTCTTTAACCACCTGTCTTAGCTACTTTTTTTCTCTTTTTATCCTTGATTCTTCCTTTCACCTCCTTCCCGCTCTCCATTAATAAATGGGTGGAATGAACAAATGTATCAAACTATCTAAGTATTATACGTACATTGGTATCTACTTAAATATCTGGTCATTGTTTTATTCCTGGTTGTATTCAAAGAATCCAATAAATACAGTGTGCACATATTTAAGTACCGCATATAACTCTCATCAAGCTTATGAAATATTTTACTGAAAGGAAATGGGTTCCTTCTCTTGCTAAACCAACTCTCAAAGGTGAGCTTCCTCCCTCTACCTTGGGCGGGGAAGTACTGGGCAGCTTCCAGCAGAAAATCTATCCCGCATGGTGTGTTTTGTTACTGGATAATGAGTAGCTTGCTTGTTCTGCTCCGGGTTGTTGGGCACCAAGTGTTTCCAGAACAATCAGCTTAGCAGGCCACAACCCTGAAAGCTAATTTCACCCCATTGTTTCCCAAGGGGTGCTTTCCACTGTGGAGAAAAACAGTTGGAATTTTTCTTCTTTTTCACCTCTGAAGGTTAAGTCATGGGTGAATATTAAGAACAAGCACTTCAAATAGTTCTGCTTTAACACGAAAGGGGAGAACATGTAATAACATATTTTAGGAATCTTAACTGGGACAGTACTGAACAAAAAAGAACACTCTAGGCAGTTGCTACATATTAAGTTGCACGTCCTGCTGCAAGAGAGAAAGAACCCAGGATGATACAGGAAACAGGGGGGTTGTACAAAACTCTGGCTCAAGCACCTGAAAACTACTTAACAAATGTATCTGGTGAACCAGTGATGGAGTCCAGAAGTTTTAGCATGACATGGCCCTGCCTTTAAGGAAGGTTTTGATCAGATAACTTTCCACCTCCCAAAAATTCAGGTCCCAGTTGGAGGGATAGGTCTCCTTCCTGGCTTCATGGCCCATTAGATAATGTAAATTTTTAACTTATCATTCTTACGGTGTTGCATTTTTTCCCCACACTCGTTATGCCTCTGGAAAAGATTTGATTGATTACCAAACTGCCAAGCAGATCTCTCAACCAACATTTGGTGCCATGTGCCAGGTACTCTATGAGGTGTTTACTCTCACGATCTAACTCTTTTTCTCATAATGATTTTTAGCACAGTGAGTTATTATTCTGCAGCTGAGGCTCAGCTCTGAGAATGTCAGGAAGTTGCCCATATTCTCCCAAGATTTGGTGGCAGGATTCAAACTCCAATCTTTCTATCCCAACACTCCTGAAATTTCCATGGCAGCTGAAAACATAGCCCAAACCTGGGTTTAAGCATCTCTTGCCTATTCTATTTTAGAGAGGCCAGGGGGTAGCAAGGTCATATGGGAGACTGGAGCTGGAAAGGTGTCTGGGAAAGGTAGCCTTTGGTTTCTCAGCCTCCAGCTTGCACTAAGATCCAATCCAAGGGGTCTGGAATGGTCTTGGTGAAGCCCGTATCTGATTCCAATCACGCACACACATTTGGCTATTTGACAACAATGAACATCCTTGTTTCACACCTTAACTTTCAAACCGCAAAAACAGCCACAAAAATGCTCTCATTATCATAATGAAATCATACCTCATGAAAATGAGAATCCATGCACCTTTGCCTCCAAAGCTGAGACCCAAAATGCCATCACTGGCAGCATTCATCCCTGGCTGTTGGTCTTTCTTCCTTGCATTTAATTACAATCTTGTCTTGTCCCAGTATTACCTGTGAAGAAAATGATAAATACAAGCTCCACGTACAATAATAGGGAAGACAGACAGAGTGAAGACAAAAATACAACCTAGCGCCAAGAGAAGAAGTACGTTAACTACAATGGCTCATGCGGCTTCATTTAGTATTGTTAATTTATTTCTTCTTTGCTCCACTGCCAAATCTTTGCCTTCAGCTGGCCCCTCAGCAGGTTAGGAGTCTTCATTCAGAGAACAAGCCTTCACTCATGAAGGTCATGGATCTTAGAGAGATCCTTGTTGTAGTGTGTCTCTTGGTGTTCTGTTGACTTTTACCACTTGACATGATGTGACATGGGTACTCCACAGGATTTCTCAGTACAAGGGATAGTCTTCCGTTGTTGGCCTCATTCAACAGAAACTTCATGTCCCCTTAACAACCAATCTAATCTTCCTGGTCAATGTGGTAACCTTCCTTTTCTACCTGCTTACGCAGGGAGACCAGGAACCTAAAATGGGCCAAGGGCTGTTCTTAGCTATGGGGACATGGTGGTGTCTACTGGTGGTATAATTGTGTCTTTGGAATCTCAGGCTTCTAAACCAGCAGAACCAGAGGTGAAAAAATAATCACACTTTTCACCTTTTGTGAATGAATGATTAGGAGGAATGTTAGGAGATGCCACTGTATTTCCGTTTTTGGATCCCAGGACAATGCATTCTGATTATGGGACAATCAGCACCTACTATGGTTGCTGGTTCAGAGCAAGTAACCACATCAAGACTGATCCGTTGCATCTAACCACATATTATTTTCCACCGGCCCTGGACCTGGGTGGTCTGTGGGGACAGTAACGGACCTCACTTCATAATGGTTTTGTGAAGATTAACTCAGGTAATAATCTGTATAATCCATTTAACCCAGAGCCAGGCACAAATCTAGCGCTCAGTAAATGTTAATTAGCATTGTCCCACTTGCTAGCAATTTGTGTGCCGTTAGCAGGGCTATTTAAACCATATGTGCTGATATAAACCATATGGCTATATCATCTATAATTATCCCTCTTTTATTATATATTCAAAAAGTAGTAGTTTAAAAATTATCTTTCAAGTATATTAAATTATGCTGAAGAACACAGCGGCAACACGTAAGAAAAAATTAAATGTAATAGAAAACAAAAGGTAAACCTAGTGCACCAATTTTGAATAGCCTTTCAAAGCAAAGAGAAAGATACTTCCAAGTGACCAAACCTCAACAAATAATTACAATATTATGAAACGGTAGAACAAGAACCTGTCTTAGCGGCTATTTTAGTATATCGGGGGAAGGACCTTCAAAACTAAGTTTCAGGAAACTGGAAGGAACACATGTACTCTGTGCAGGCCGCAAACTCCTTCGTCTGATCTGACCTTGGGCTTGGGAAGGGAGCAGGTGGCAGGATCACAGCTATAACATGTGTGCACGGCTGCCACCTACTGTTACCAGGTGAGTTAGCAGCTAAGTTACCACGGCCTGATGGCAAAAAGCCTGTGCAGTGGTATTTAACATACAATGTGCATGTGAGTATTCCAGTGTTAGATAATTCAGTTATAGAGGCAGATAATTGCCACATAATCATGTTTAATAACTTTTAGGTGGCTAGAAAAATCAAGGGGTAGGCAGTACATGGCATGGGTTTTACATCAGTCTGTGCAAGGGTCCCCTGAGGCAGATACTGTAATTGTCCCCGCTGTAAGCAGAGAAAACCGAAGTCCTAAAAGTGCCTTTGCTGGTAAGTAGAAGAATGACAATCAAACGTCAAACTCCTCTGACTCCTTTGTGGGCCCTTTCCAGGCCCTGCTCCGTCTCTAAAGGGGACAGGGTCACCGACAGCATTGAAAGTTTGACTCTCAGCAAGTCTAACCGAATCGCATAGGATACCATCTTTCCCTCCTTCTTCTGAATCGAAAACAAGTTGCAGGCGAATGCACTAGAAACAGAGTATGTACGTACCAAATGATAAAGTTGAGAGGCGTTCAAGGCTTGGGTGTGAACGGGATTGTCAGGACCCACACCCCCTGCGCGAGTGTGGAGGAGCGTAGGGGGCGCGGGGTTCGGGGCCAGTCCGGAGCCCCGCAAGCCCTGCGGGGGAGAATGAGTGGGGAGAAACCCGGGACAGTCAGCTCTGGGGCGCCCCTTGGAGCCTGGCCCTGGAGGGCTGGAGGGACACCTTTTGGAATCCTCCAACTCAGAGGTGACACCTTTTGTGATTTTGTCAAAGGCGTGGATTCAAGTGCACTCACGCCACACGGACGGGAAGCAGTCTTCTGCGTGGGGGGTGGGGTGGGGGCTGCGGGCGGACACCGCCCAGCAGGGAGAGTTCCGAGTCTGCGGTGGGAACCCCTCCCCCACCTCGAGCACAGGTCTGGGTTGCACCGAGCTGGCGGAGAAGGCGATTCTTGCCTGGTGAGACTTCAGAAAGGATGATGTGGGAGGCTTATCGGGTGGGAGGAATGAGGAGAATAACAGCTCAGAGCATGAATAAGCTGGCTGCGTGGCACGCTAGGGCTGAATGAATGGAAGAACATGATTTGCGGATGAGTAACCAAAGGTGAAAGGCCGTGGATGAGAAGGTCTCCCAACATGCAATCCACTGCTGTTCACCTTTCCCCGTGGATCCTCTCGTGAAAACACCCAGACGGTTTAGCATGATGGAATCGTAGCATCAAAAGAGAAATCAGACCTCTTATCTCATCCTGTCTCTCATCCAGATGAACTCTGCTTTCTACAACAATCCTGCCTCCTCAGCGGGGAAATTCTCAGGACCAGACACACAGCACACACTTCTGCACGTGGGGCTGAAATGTGTCTCCATGGGTCTGGTTCTCTCTCTTTCCCTTTTAAATTTATTTATTTATTTTTAGAGAGAGGGGAAGAGAAACATCCCTTGGCTGCCTTCCCTACTGCTCTGACATGGGACAGAACAAGCAACTGAGGCATTCGCCCTGTCGGGGAATTGAACCTGCGACCTTTCAGGTTTCAAGACAAGGCCCAACCAGCTGAGGCACACCAGTTAAGGTATGTCTGGCTGTCTTGGCCCTGACCTACACCTGCACATAATCAGTTCCTTCCTTTGCTAGATGGGTCCCAAATTCTCCAACATTAAGCATGAATGGAGGCCCTACTGTGTACCAGACACAGAAGGTGGTGTCGTGTACCCCACCCCAGGAGCCTTGGTTCATGTTCTTTTAACCTTCATTATTCTTCACCCCTCTTCTAAATTCTCACATTTTTTTTCTTTAAGAAGACAAATTTATTTGGATCTACAGAGAAAGTAGTTTTGACTTAAGGAATGTAAACTAGTTTTACTATTTAGACTAATTGTTCTGATACTAATGAACATACCTAGGGAGACACATCTGTTGTCAAGTATCATACAAAGGACTCCAATTGCTTGTAGATGATTATCAGAGTAATTATTTGTCTAGATGATCATTTTAAATGGGAACAATATGCATATACCCTTTCCCCAATGTCAAACAAGCAACCTTAAGATAATAAAATACTTGTTGTTATCCTCACCATCCTTCATACTCATGGAGTGTTTCTGAATGAGCCAGGGTCAGTGATACCACCTCTATTCATTGGATACTGCAATCATTTCTTTCCAATGAGGAAGTGGAAGCCACAGGGCATATGCCCTTTGCCCCAGATCTCACAGCTTGTAGGTACAAGTCAGGCATTTTGCTGGAAGGAATGACAACAAATGGAAAAGCTATTGATTCTCAGCCCTGCTGGGGTGACCTGCATGTCTCAGTAGAAACCGATCAGTGCGGGTAAATGTGGTCACAGCTAGGGATGGGGCCTCTCTCCATAACTATAATAGTTCCAACCCCACCAGAAGTCAAGTCTGATTCTTTCTACAGATGATTTCCCTGGAATACATATAGAATTAGGTCCCTTATACCTGGAACATGCCTGGCTTCTGTAGGTCCTTGATACATATGTATTTAATGATTCATGATTCATGATTCATTTAATGGCTCCTGGCGCCACCAGTTTTCTGTTCCAAGTAATATCAGATACTTTGTGAGCTTTTCAGTAGGGTGGAGGCAGGCATGGGAAAAAGGTAGAAAGCGATGAGGCATTGGTGTGCCCCTGAGCCCCTCTTCTTGGGGGTCTGCACAGCTGCCCTCTGTCCAGGCTCTGGACACCCAGATCTCCTCTCCTTATTTTTCTCCGTAGGAGGGAACTGTACCTCTCCTTTTTATCTACTGCTTTCCATGAGGACCCCAAAGACAAGTAACACCATTTGGCATTGACTGATGCCATAGCTTTCTCTGGGAGCAGCTGGGTCACATGGAAACCGACAAGTCTGGCTGGAGCTGGAACTCCTGCCTACCTGTCCCAAATCTAAACCCCCTAGGCTGTCCCCCTGACCTCCCTTCCATTGCCCTTCTCCTCTCCTTCTCTCCATGTCCCAGTTGTAGAGGTGCCCCTGCCTTGGCTTTCCTGCTCAGGGACCTTTTGATCCTTCCCTCAGTCCGATGTTCATTGGTCTCTCCAATGCATTGGAGCATCTAAAACCCAATTCACTGGGGAATTCCACTCTTCCCATGTTGTTTCTGTGTCTTATTCACATCCTGGGATGCGGCTGAGCAACCAGCCTGCTGCTCCTGGCAACCAGGGAAGACTGTTCAGATGCACTCAAGGCCTCATTACCCAGGAAGAGCACTCGCTTTCACTCAGCTCTGGCTGAGCCAATGGAACTTACTGCGCTGGAGCAGTGGTTTTCAAACTTCGCCGTTCGTCAACCTTCTTCAGACATGGGTGGTTGGACCTCACCACCGGCATTTCTGATTTTGTGGGTGGTGGGGTGGGGCAAGAATTTGCTTTGCTAACAAGTTCCCAGGTGATGCCCATGCTGTTGGCCCAGGGCCACACTGTGAGAACTGAAGCCCAAAGAAGCTTCCATGCACTAGATCGAATTGTCTTAGGGGAGAAAAGTTAATGCTACTTAGTAGTTTTTTAGTTTCTGGTTGTTTAAGGCAAGTCTTAGTGAGAAGAAACCCCGAGTCAAATTGTTCCCTTTGTTTGTACAAATCTGAATGGCAATTGTTGACTATGCTAATGGTCAAATCCACAGAGAATGCCATGAATTAGTTAAAGGTATTACACAACTTTTAGGAAGGTCTCCACAGTAGCCCGTGAGAAAATCACACCAAGCCCGCCACACTAAGGGATGAGTGCCCATCACTTGGGTAATGCAAGAGTTTTGGTTTTGCATATTTCTGTACATCATTCATAACTAAATTGGGGCCAGTTTCTAATGAAATAATCATTTACTCAGATTGAGAGAGTCACATAGCTGCTTTCAGAAATAAGTCAATGGTAAATCAATTAAGCACAGATTTAACCTCAACTTACACCAGGGCCTAAAAAGAAATCTACCTGCACTCATGAATTTTATTTGCTTCTCTTTGGGTCACCATTTCATCTGCCATATGACCCTGCTGCCTTCCTAGAAAAGGGATGGCAGTCATGCTGGGTCTGTAGGACAACAATTCTGGGTTGGCCAGTTCGAATAGTAGTAGCTCTATTAGCAGAAAAGGCCTAGGTCCTCCGGAGAAACTGTGTGGATAACTTTGGAAACAATAGACAGTCAGGGCATTTGGACATCAGATAAATAACTCAAGTAAAGACAAAAGCACTGTTCATAGGCTGTGGGAAGACTGGACCTCACCTCCAAGGTCCTGCACCCCAGAATATCTGGATAAGATGGGAAAGTAGTTAGGAAGTTCTCTCATCACTTCTATGGGAAATCTTGCCTTCAGTTTCTTGAGGAGAGATGTCAAAATTTGCAGAGCTGGAATACGTGTTTTTTTTTTTTTTTTAAAGAATTACAAGGACAACCTGTAAGTTTAGTTCAAGGAAGCAGGGGGAAATCTAGAAATGGAGAGAGTGGGGAAGCGTAGGCAATAATCATGGAGACTCTTGGTTCCATAACAGAGAATGATGGAGGTGGACTCAGGGGTGAAACAGGGAGCAAACCTGAACTTGGGACTCTCTTAACAAAATAGAAGTGAAGCCAAACAGTTTGATTGCTATCTATATCTTGTAATATTCTGAACTGTATGAAACAAAGTCCACTTCTTCTTTTGGAACAATTTCAAAGTTATGGAGAAGTTCACAGGTAGTATAAGGAACTTCTCAAAAGAAATCCTTTGTCTAGAGTCAACATTTTGCTCATTAGCTTTATCGTTTCTTATCAATTTGCCTAGCCAATTATACATACCCCTCCCAAACACCCATTATGCTTACATATATTTTTTCAAAGCTATTTGAGAGTTGATTGCAGATATTATACTCTTTTATCCTTAAATAAGTCTGTTTTCTTTCTTTCTTTTTTTTTAAAATAAGAATTACATTCTCTTACATAACCAAAGAATAATAACCAAAATAAGGGAACTGAATACTGTATTTCTATAATATTAATAGAATCTAAACTCTAATCCCTATTCACATTTCATCCAGTTGTCCCAGTCATGTCCTTTCTAGCTTTTCCTTTTTTCTTGTTCAGGATCCAAATTCACTCTCTTTTTTTCTTTTTTTTTGGTAAATCTCTATTGTTCTTTAATCTAGAGTGGTTTTTCAATCTCTCCTTTTTCTTGACCTTGACAGTTATTTTGAACAGTTTCTTTTATTTGGCTTGCTCTGATGTTTCCTCCTGATTCCGGGCAGGTCATGCATTGTGGGCAGGGGTCTCAGAAAATTGCTGCGTCTTTTTCAGTGCATTGTAGTAAGTAGTACAGATGTCAGTTTGTCCTAGTATTGGTGATGTTAAATTTTATCACATGGCTAAATGGTGCCTATCAGATTCCTCCACTGTAAAGTTACTATTTTTCCAAAGGCCTAATTTTAAATGCACAAACTTAAGCATAAACATGGGTGAACAAAATCTCCTCAAGATTCCCTCCTTCCTATAGATGGACTCTGTGACCTTCCCTACTTAAACCTTTTCCAGAGTCTTAATGATTAGGGGCAAGTTAGAGCTAGAAGGTCTCTTAGATTTCACCTGGCTCCCCATTTCCCAAATGTGGAGGCTTACTGCTGATGGCATGAGATGATTTTTGTCCTTCTCTTTGTATCTTCTCTTTGTATCGCTTAGCAGCAAAGCCTTTCCCATTCCCTTCATCCCTCCAACCTTCTGAGTGTGTTCCATGTCACTGAGTTGACTCTAAAATCTGGTGGCTCTCTGGATGAGTGACAGCCATAGCATCCTGTCTGCCACAGTGTCCTGTCCTCAAATCACAGGCCAGCTATGATTTCTTTTATGGAGTCATATCTGGTCTCCCTCCTTTCCTGCTGTCTTCTACTTTTCCTGCACTATTGTCTTTTCCAGAGCACCCTACCTACCTTCTCATGATGTGCCCAGAGTAAGACAACTTCTGACTCTATGCAGTAATAAGGCTCATTGGTGCAGGAATGGCTTCCATTTGGGAAATTCCTTAGGGACTTGGGGGCCAAATTCCTTAAAGGATTTGACAGTCCGCCTATCCGGCTTTTCCTGTTCCTGTCCCCTGCCTCCTGATGAAAGCTGGAAGTGGCCGGCCAGGGACTGGTGCTGGTGGCAAGAACCAGAACAGGCCAAAGGAAAGCCTGGCTGAGTGAAGGCAGGTATAGACTTCTGACACGCCACGTTCCCATCCTCCACCACTCACTGGACCTAGACCTGGGGAAGCCCGGCACCTTCTGTAACTCCCAGTTGCCTCATTCTCCAGATGGGGGTGGCATACAAGCCTTCCTTAAGACTCTGTGAATATAGGTGTCTATGCCCTTAGCAGTGTATGGCACCACATCAGCAAATGGAAGCTATTATGTAGAGGTCATTTTTCTTTTGAGGGGACAGAGAAAGGGGATGAGGAGGAAACGGGAATGGAAACCGATCAGGGTTTTTTTTTTTCTGCCATCCTTGCTTCTTGGAACCCAAAGGGCTAAGGGGCGCAGAGCCGGCGGTCTCTGGCTGCGCCCTTATGAGGTCGCCCTTATTAAAGACAGAGGGAGCCTGGGAATCTGGTCCTTGGCCACCCCGGGCCCCAGGGGTGCAGCCTCTGCCGCAACAATGCGGGCGGGAGCGCAGTCCCGGCGCCGCACCCTGGAGCCCCCGCCCACCCCCGGGCACCCCAAGGCTGATGCGGGTGACAGCGAGGGCAGGTCGTGGTCTGTGCCCGAGACTCACTGGACCGGGGCTGCCTCTCCGCCCTGGGTCACCTGCAACCCGAGCAGCTCCCGGCGCCCTGGGCGGTGGCTACTCACCTGGAGCTCAGGCCACAGTGCCGCGCATGCGCCCGGAGCCTGCTGCTGTTTGGCCGTTTCCATGGCTACGAATGGCCCTGAGGGTCGCAGGGCGAGAAAATGAAGCTCAAGAGTCTCCTGCTCCGTTATTACCCGCCAGGTACAGGGGGACGCCCTCTGGACCCGGCGCTGGGAGGGTCTGCTGTGGGAGAGGGCGGGGGTCCGAGGGAGCAGCGCCCCCGAGCCGGTCCCGGTGCGTCTTTGGGCCCCTGTGGTGCCGGGGAGCCGGGCGCTTCCCAGCACGGTCTCCTCCCGCCTTCAGATCCTGGATTCAGAACTTTAAAAATGACTCCTGGCTTAGGAAGTCTTTCAACTTGCACGCTGCGAGGTTCGAGTGCTTTCTGGTTAGGCAGGAACGTGGCCACGGGTGCAGAGGGCGAGGTGGCCGTCGGCTGTGTCCTGGGCTATTGGTTGCTGAGAGGGGAGTCACCGACAAGGGCCACACTGGTCTATTTCACACAAGTCAAGGTGGGTTGAGTGTGAAAAGACTCATGCTCAGCAGAGGATTCCGTTAGTGCCTGATTTCCAAACTGCACGTATCAATCGATCAATCCAATCGATCAATCAATCGACACTTGATTGAGGTCCTAGGGCTGGCCTCCTGCCCCAGGCTTTGCTCCCAACGAGTTAAGGGAATTATGGAATAAGCTTCAAAGATGCTATGTATTTCCAGGAGGATAAACTCGCCTAGTTCTTGTGTTTCATCGGGGCCACCTTTCCAGAATATTTGAAGCCCACTGGTCACCCAGCTTGTTAGGGGCAGAAATAGGAGCAGAACTCTTGGCTTCTAATTTGGAACTCAGCTTGGGGAAAACATAACATAAAATAAAAACTCTGGAAAACTTGCCACAGGTAGTCGACAACCGCAGGTATTCACCCGATGAGAAATTCAGGTCTTCTGACAAGAGTGGACCTGGAAGGCACTCTCTCCAATGTGAAGTTAACATCTGTAGGAGAGACGTTTTGTTCCTTTCAGAGTTCCAATGAAAATAACACAAACAGCCCTGGCCGGTGTGGCTCAGTGGGTTGAACACAGGCCTGCGGACCAAAGGGTCGCTGGTTCAACTCCCAGTCAGGGCACATGCCTGGGTTGCAGGCCAGGTCCCCTAGTTGGAGATGTGTTGAGAGGCAACTACACGTTGATGTTTCTCTCCCTCTCTTCCTCCCTTGCCCTCTCTCTCAAAATAAATAAAAACAAAATCTTTTCAATAACACAACACACTCTAGCTAGGGGAGGCAGTCTGTAGGAACATTAACGTGACGATTAACAACTGGTTTTCTTTAAGCATTCTACCACCTGACTTGGGCTTTGCTTGGGTGAAGTCTGGTGCCAGTTCCCAGAAGCAGCATGATGCACGAATGTCTTGCTTTTGTTCTTTGTCTGTGGCATGTAGGTCAGGAATGGGAGGTTGGAGATCCTAGCTATTCTCACCATGTCCAAATTTAACAACTTGGGCAATTTGTTTGGGTCTGTTGAGCGGTCAGTTTGATGGGGATCATGGCACCATCTTTCGGGTCTGCTGACCCTTTCTGTTACTCAGACGTTTATCTCGCTCCCTTCAGAGTAAACCTTGAAGCAATGTTGTTTCCATTCTCTCTTCTCCTTTCTGTCTTGAACATCATCCTATCATGTTTTCACCCTCCTCCCACTGAAACCACCCTTTTCAAGATCCCCAAGCCCGCTACATGGTTGAATCCCCTGAACTGCATTGCTGTCCTTGCCTTTTCTCAACCTGACCTCAGCATTCACCCCATTGGCCAGTTCTTCCCTCCTTTAGCTTCCAGGACACACTGTTTTACCTTCCGCCCCATTGTCACCCCTTCTAGTCCATCTTGTAGACTTCTCTTTGGTTTTGATCTTACTATTGGCATGTCCTGGAGCTCTGTCCTTGGACTTCTCAATCTATACTCATTAGCTGGGTGATCTCATCTACTCTCAAGGCTTCGAAACCACCCTGGGTAGTCCCAAGAACCTAACTTCCAGCCTGATTCTTCATTCGGATGTCCAGTGTGCAACCTACCTGGGCCTCCTTCGGTCTTCCTCAGCTAGGTTCATGGCAGCTCCATTTCCCCCCTACAGCTCATGTCAAACCTTGGACTCATCCCTTTCTCTTGCACACCCCACATTAGGTCCGGTAACGAACCCTTCCAGCTCACCTTCAAAATACATAGAATCAGTCACTGCTTCACGATGGGGATATGTTCTGAGAAATGTGTCCTTAGGTGATTTTTTTTGTTGTGCAGACATCACGGAGTGCACTTATGGCCCACCTAGGCTATGTGATCTAGGTCACTGCTTCTAGACTACAAGCCTTCACAGCATCTTACTGTCTAAAACCAGCGCAAGAGAAAAATGATGCATTCAAGAAACGTGGTCAACACAGATGACTGAGACTGCTGCTGGCATAACACAGCGTACTGTTTCACAGCAAACATTTTTTATGTAAGTGGAAAGAGTGCATTCTAAATGATAAAAGTATAGTAAATGCATAAGCCAGCAGCACAGTCATTTATTATCATTCTCAAGTATTTAACACTATATATACTTGTATGTGCTACACTCGTGTATGACAGGCAGCCAGTAGGTTCCTTTGCACCAGCATCGCCACAATCACATTCATGTTGCCCTTTGGCTCCCTAGTGGTTTTTATTTAAAGTAAAAGGGCCATGATCTCAGGCTATACTCTCCAAGGCCCTATAGGATCCTCCCCCACTTTTGCCCCCCTGATTTCACCTTGCTTCCAAATTCAGTGGCACTACTTTCTCAAAAGCAAGTGTTAAAGTGAAACCTCCTTTTCTAGATTTTCCAACTTCTTCTCAAGATCTTTCGTAGCCCATTCCCTGCTTTTCTGAGCATCATCTCATTTCAAGATCGTTTCACTTATTTATTTTAGTTTCCCCAACTAGAACAAAAGCTCTGTTTTTCCAACTACCATATCTCGAGCCCTGTGAGTGGTACATGGAGCACCGAGAGGCACTTACAGATTTGTTGACTAAACGAATGAGTTTAATGAGATGATGTGTGTTTAGTAGAATGCCTTGAGCTCTACCTAAAATGTGAATGGGTTGGCAAGATCTCCAAGGTGCATTCCGGAAATGAAAGTTTGGGGTTTTAACAGCACTGTGATTCAAGTGAGGCTTTAGACGCCAGCATGTTTGTGACTACTGCCTTAATGATTACCTTCTAATGAGGAGATATCACTTCGCATGCTAGACATTTAAGTTCTGAATTCCAATCTTTGGCAAGCATCTATTATATGCAAATCTGAGGTACTCCTGAATAGCAGGTGGGTGCTGCAATAACATTGTCAATTAGGAAAAAAATCACTCATCGCTGAATCATCCCCATGGGTACCTTTATCTCTTTGGTCTATAAGCAATTTTGTTTTGCCTCCTAATTCCCTTTAGCACTGTCCCATTGGCATCCACTGAATGATCCCTCCTCCTACCTAAATTCCTGACTGACGGTACAGAGCAGTAATGTGGCTAACCATAGGGTATTTCCTTTTTATCTTGGTTACATTCATTAATTTGTAAGTACTTCACTTCATGAAGAGTAGGTGTTGACTATATGCTTTCCATCTGACTCAGTTATAACAGCCTTTGTCTTTTATTTATTGGGTATTTATTGGGTAGTTTTAGGAGAAGAAATTAAATAAACATCAATTAAACTTATGAATGCTCTGAGCACTTGAAAGGTTTCGGTTGACTGAATATGATCTGAGTAAGGAATGCTCACATCTTTTGAAGCTTAGCCTTTTAGTACATTGCAGAATATTGGGGTGAGTGGTTCCTTAACTGAGTGTTTTGGGAATTATACCTATTGAATAATAGGTCCCAACCAGGGGAAGATTAGGAGATGCAGATACTGAATTTCTAGTATCTAGTAGCTAGTTACTAAAGAACTACATGGATTCAGGAACATCTTTGTCTATTTTATGATCATATTCTTTACTGCCTGGGTCACAGCCCTTGCGTAGTTTGGAGCTCAGTGGTTATGAAAGGAGGACTATACTGCCTTGATGTTGTGACAATGAAAAAGTTAATTGTACATGTTTTAGATTTTATACTTGATTTGTGAGATTCATTTGTAGAGGAGCCCAACTAATTTTTAGTAGTCAACCTCAAGGCTTTTAACATTTTTCATTTCATTAGAAACAAGGTAGTTGTGAATAAAGAAAGTAGAATTGTGTGAATTTGTTTGCTATATTTTAAAAATTTATTTCCTATGGATGTTAGAGTATGCTGTGTGGGCTGTCAGATGCTAATTCTTTCAACCTTTTCCTGAGTTATAGATCACAATTATATTTCTCATTCATTGTTTATATCATTTATTCACTCAACTGTTTAGTGAATGCCCATTTTTCTCAATGATCAATAGTAAGTGTTGAGTAATTTTATATACTCTATACTGTGAAAAACTTAAACTTACAGAGTCCTTGAGGATAATGATATTTTAAATTGATAGAAATGTTCTACATTTCAAGGTACTGTTTCTAAGGTTTTAATTAACTTTATGAGGATCTTGATTTTTAAGAACCTGTTTTATTCATGTCGATCCTTATCATTTTCTTCCCTTTTCTCCATGTTCTCACTTTCTCCTACTTTTTAAAATTTAAAAGTAATACTTACTTCTAATAAATTGTGAAAAGTACATAAATGGATAGTTAAGCTCATGCTTAACTTCCTGAAGGTGTGGTTGCCCCTTGAAAGAAGCCATGATAGGTGAGAACACTGTTTCTTCATCTTGCTAATATTTTATCAGCCTTTGTAATCTTTGCTAATCTGATAGGTAAAGTCATATCTTTTATTTTAGTTTGTATTTCTTATTGAAGTTGGGGACATTTTATTGATTATTGACCATTGTTTTTCTTCATTAGCAAATTGACTGCTCATACTTTATGTTCATTTTTAAAAATAATTATTTGAGTTTTATATAAAATTGTTTAAGCTATGTATTTATAGTTAAAATTATTTTTTTCTGTTTATCTCTTGTCTTTAACTTTGTGGTGTCTTTTACTATGTAGAAGCTTAAAATGTTTCAAACAAATCCATCAATTTCTTTTCAGCTGTTGAGTTTCACATCATGCTTAAAAAGCCAATTACAAACACTAGGATAAAAATATATTCTATGACTTAGATCACTTTATATCTTATTCTTAATATTAAACTGTCTTTTTTTTTTTTTAATTCAAGGAAGGAGATTTATTTATTTATTTAAAATATATCTTATTGATTATGCTATTACAGTTGTCCCACTTTTTCCTCCTTTGTCCCATTCTGCCCAGTACCTCTATCCTCTCCAGCACTCCCCTCTTAGTTCATGTCTGTGGGTCATGCATATAAGTTCTTTGGCTTCTCCATTTCCTTAAGTAAGTTGATTTAACACTTCACATAATAATGGTTTGGTGATGATGAACTCCTTTAGCTATACCTTGTCTGGGAAGCCCTTTATCTGCCTTTCCATTTTAAATGACAGCTTTACTGGATAGAGTAATCTAGATGGTAGGTCCTTACTTTTCATCGCTTTAAATATTTCTTACTAGTCTCTTCTTGCCTGCAAAATTTCTTTTGGGAGATCAGCTGATAGTCTTATGGGAACTCCTTTGTAGGTAATTCTCTGCTTTCCTCTTGCTGCTTTTAATGTTCTTTCTTTATCTAACTTGTGGCATTTAATTATGATATATTTTGGTGTGGTCCTCTTTGGGTCCAACTTGTTTGAGACTGTGCCTTCTGGACTTGCATGTCTATTTTTTTTTTTTTTTTTTTAACCAAATTAGGGGAGTTTTCTTCTGACATCCCTATGATTTGGATGTTGGTATGTTTGGAAATGTCCCAGAAGCTTCTTATACTATCCTCATGTTTTTGAATTCTTATTTCTTCTTTTTGTTCTGATTGAATGCTTATATCTTCCTTATGTTTCAAATCATTGATTTGAATCCCAGTTTCCACCCCTCCATTGTTGGCTCCCTGTAAGTTTTTCTTTATTTCACTTAGTGAAATTTGAAATATAAAATCATTATAATTACTTTAACTCCCCAGGTTAATTTGGCAACCGATGTCAAATTAACCTGGGAAGTTAAAGTAATTATAATGATTCTCAACTTGTAGGGACCTTTGAATCTCTTCAAAGTAGAGCTTCAGGATCAAATCTTTTCCCTAATAACAATATCATTTGCTTTTTGGATGTACTGACACTTGCACTAATGGTACTGAAGCAGTGGAAGGTGAAACTGCTGATTCCTTACCACACATTATGTCAGTGGCCACAGACTCTAATGGCAACCATTGTTTTCCTCACTGACACAGCCTTGCTTTTGTTCCAATGGCAATTTAGTTTCCTGAGGCCTTGCAATGTTCTCCTGGTCTGCTTTGTTTTACTGGTGCTGCCAGGGCTGCTTCTTGCTCAGTTTCTGCTGGTTCCACCTGAAAGGGCAGAAGGCGCACCCCAGTATGCCTGTCCTCACTGGGTGACCTGGAGGTGGGGGACCATACCCTGGCTTTGGTTTATGTCACTGCTTGAAAGGCAGAAACAGTCCTTTGGTACTGGTTGTAGAGTGGCATCTGGGCCATGCCAAGACTGCATCGCTGCCCCCTGCAGATGACCCTGCCCACCAATGGCCTGGCTGTGGAATGGGGCCTAGAAGATCCAGGGATTTTCCTGACATCGCTAGAGACAAACGAGATGGCTACCCTGGCCGCAGTGTGTGTTGGGAAGGCCTGGGGATTTGTCTGCTGCAGGCAAGTCAGACAGCGGCTGAGGCCCAACTTTGCAGTGGGAACTGGCCAGCCCTGGGCCCGAGCTGTGGAGCAACACATAGGGTTCCCCACTAACGCTTTGCCTGACTTCCCTGGTCTTGGTCTTTTGTTCACAGCAAGCAAGCTTTCTTGTGGTTGTTGTATGGATGTTGTTGTGTTGTTTTTCTTGTCTATGTCTTTCAGTGGTTCCAGACTACAAGTGCCTTTGGTTCCAGTGAGTAGGTATAGGGAGATAATAAGAAAATCCAGTGAGTTAACCACATTGCTGTTCCTTCCTCAAATATTGAGGCCTCTGGGCAGTCCATTCTTTTCTACACAACTCTCCATTATTTTATCTTTGCCTGATGAATAATTTCAAGGGTACGTAGTTGTTTTAAAGGAAGGGCCAAGAAAATGTGAGTTTACATGCTCTTGTTTTATTATTTATTTTATTTTATTCTTTTTTAATTTAATTTTATTGTTGTTGTATTACATCCATCCCCTTTTTCCTCCCCTCTTACATGCTCTTGTTTTAGAATTAGGTGCTTGTAGTCTGGAACCACTACAAATTGAGAAATAAAAATAAATGATCAAAGTAGATTAATGTTTGACATCAGTTATCAGTTATCATAAATGTTTTATAATGTTTGTTCATTTTTTACAGGAATTATGCTGGAATATGAGAAGAGTGGAGAACTGAAGACCAAATCCATAGATTTGCTTGATCTTGGGCCCAGGTAAGCTAGCCATACATTGCAACATGAATAATGTATTCAGTTTTTTTTTTTTTTTTCTTTTTTTTGGAAAACTCTGACATAGAGTGATGTGTGGATGAGTTGCATAAATTCAGACAATACATAGCTTTTAAAAGTGTGTGTGGTGGGTCATTTCCTATTTGTTTCAGTGACATTACTTGAGTGTCTTGTTTAGTGCAGAGAAGGGAGAAGTGCACCATTAGTCTGCCCTTTATTTCATAAACATTTTAAAAATGTAAATGTTTTAGTTTAGAATAGTCTTAAAAAAGTTGTGAAGAGAAAGTTTCCACATACCCCATATTTAGTACCTCCTGTTATTATCAGTATAGCGCACTTATCATAATTCATGAACCAGTATTGATACATTATTATTAACTAAAGGCTGTGTTTTATTAAAATTTTCTATTGTTTTTGCCTAAATCTCTTTTTTCCTTCCAAGATCTCCTCTAGGGTCTCACATGACATTCAGTAGTCAAGTTTCCCTGGGCCATTCATGGTTGTGAGAGTTTCTCAGACTCTCCTTATTTTTGATGACCTGGACAACTTTGAGGACTATCAGCCATTAAAATTTAAGAATATGACTGACTTGGTTATGTTGAGAGCAGATAAATATCTCAGAGGGCTGAATGCCTCCAATCTTCCTCACTAATTGCCCTGGGGCATGGTTTGGAGGACCGGATTTTTGTCTGTGAAACTTGTAGGCCCAGAGGAACCTCCCAATAGGGGAGATCCTATTGGCCAGAATTCATTCCTTGTTGGAAATCTGATGCAAAACTCCACTTCAAGAGAAAGATTCAGGATAGTGATTATACCTTTGGTAGCCCACGTTCTGATAAGGTAAGGATATTCAGAATGGGAGAAAAATAAAAAAGAACAAAAACACTGCAATGTGTTTTAGAGTAGCGCTCAGAGAAATAAGTGCTTTTCCATTGTGACCATCCTTTGATTTTGTCCTGATTAGTCAGGAGGGGACCAGGGACTGCCAATCAGAGGACCTCTCCGATACTCAAAATTAAATAATAGACAAGCTACTCTCTAGTTTTTTGTTTTGGTTTTTTAAGATTCTACTCATTATTTCCAGAGAGAGAGAGGAAGAGAGAGAGGCAGAAAGTGAGAGACCTATCAATGTATGGTTGCCTTTCACCTGCCTCCAGCTATGGACCTAGCTGGAGACCTGGCTTGCAACCTGGTTATGTGCCCTGATTGGGGATCGAACCAGTGGCCTTGGGTTTGTAGGCCGGAGCCATATCCACTGAGCCACCAGCCAGGGCTGCTCCCTATTTTTAAATAAACCCACACAGCCTCCTGGCTGGTGAGAGCTGCTGCCGGCCTTGCCCCCAGACATAGGATGAGACCAGGAGCAGCCAAGACCACAATGGTTCTAGGGGAGCCCAAGTGTGACTCCTGAGAAGGTTTCAGGAGGCATTTATTCATTTATTTATTTTTAAATCAAAGAACCAAGAGCGGCGAAGGTAACATCATTGAGTTGTATCCACCTCAATCCCTGTTCCATGTATTTTCAGGGAAGCCAAGGCCTCAGATGAAATCCAGCCTTTTTGCTCTTTTTGTAAAGGGAACCTGTTATTCGTGTGATTATACCAGCAGGCAGAAAGTCCCTTCAGTAAGATACTCATTTTTTTAAAGTCAATGATGATGTGTTTGCACTTTCCACATGTAAAGCTCTAGGCTAGAGTTTATGAGAGGCTATAAAGATGCTAATCATAATTCCTACCTCAATGGGCTGATTGTCTAAGTTGAGGAGTAATTTGTACAAAACAGATGAACATCGTTTGAGTGGTGCAGATAGACTTCTATATGAGAGAATAACTTCCTGCTAGTGATTCAGAACAATACTGATTTATGTTTAAAAAGTGTAGGTCTTTAAGATGCTGTAGATATCCTATAAAGTCAATAAACATTTCAATGTTATTTTATTTCAAGTTCTGCCCAAGAATCTGGAAATATTCTGTGCATAGAAACAATTGTATTACACACGACACACTGGAGTTACTATACTGGAAAATAGCAATTAGAATAGGAGCACAGGGTTGAGATGTATGGATTAAATATCTGTCTAATTTAAAGATTTTATTTATTATTCCAGAGAGAGAAGGGAAGGGAGAGAGGCAGAGAGGGAGAGAAACATTAATGTATGGTTGCCTTTCACCTGCCTCCAGCTACGGACCTGGCTGGAGACCTGGCTGGAGACCTGGCTGGAGACCTGGCTTGCAACCTGGTTATGTGCCCTGGCTGGGAATTGAACCAGTGACCTTTGGGTTTGCAGGCCGGTGCATTATCCACTGTGCCACCAGCCAGGGCCTATCTGTCTAATTTAGATCTTCCAAGGAAATCTGTATTAATTCATAACATTTATTGGAAACTTTTCCAGAAGACATTATTACATTTTTAATTCTTATGAAAGCATAATTTTTTTTCTGATAACTGACTATCTTAGAATTTATCAAAGGCATTATTATAAACTGTCTCCCATCTGCTTCCGCTCCAAATATTCACTCCGGTTCTGGTAGATTGTGTTTCTTGAGAGCTGGGACCATCTCTCACCTTCCCAGCACCCAACCTACAGCACCCTGTACCGAACTGGAGCCCAGGAACTGTGGATTTGTGGAGGGAGGGAGGGTACACATCAGGGTTTGAGTGGACAGCAATCCCTGACAGCTCAAAGGGGAGTGCCGAGTAAAGCCTGCTGGTTAGAGGAGTTTCTCACAGGCCCAAGATGGCCAGACCCTGGCCGCCTCTGCTCACCCAGGGCCTGGGGCCCCTGAGAAGCAAGCCCTGAGCTCCAGCACCAGATGGATCCTAAAGCAGCTGTTGATGGAGCCCATCACCCCCTCCCTTCCTGGAAAGATGGGTGCTGGGCAGCGCACCTTTGGTCCATGTTTTGCAAAATTACCCCATTTTAAACGTTTTGCCATTTATAACTCATGTTTGCCTTGAATCTAATTTTGTTCTGGATTAGCCAAAGTTACCAGAATTGCTGTGAATTATTTGAATACCGGGGAAAACCATGAATCTGGACTTTTCAGGACAGTTCTTTCAGGGAAATCAGATTCTAGCTGATAAGGAATAGTAATTAAAATCATCATTGTTCTTCGAATATTTATTTTGGGCAGGTACTTTGTCTTTTTTAAAGCTATATGAAGCCTAACCTGTCTAAACCTAGTTTTTTTCTTTTTAAATCACAAAAATAGGTACAATAAAAGCATTAAATCAGAGAGTTGTTATAGGATTAAATGAGAGAACATTTGCAAAGTGGAAAGTATAATAATACCAGGAACATTCAATACATGTTCACTTAAAAGAAAAAGAAGGACACCCTGGCTGGTGGCAGAATAAGGAACCGGCCTCCGAACCCAAAGGTCACTGGTTCGATTCCCAGCCAGGGCACTTAACCAGGTTGCAAGCCAGGTCTCCAGCCAGGTCCGAAGCTGGAGGCAGGTGAAAAGCAATTATACATTGATGTCTCTCTCCCTTTCTGCCTCTCTCCCTCCCCCACCTCTCTAAAAATAATAAAATAAAATCCTTAAAAAGAAATTAAAAAAAAAAGAAAGAAAGAAAGAAAGGAAAAGAAGGAAGAAATAAAGAGAAAAAGCTTATGTTCACAACCAGTATGCACGTAGCCATTTTTAGATGAGCAAATCAATCTCACCCCCTCCCCGGACACACACACACACACACACACACACACTCACACAGGAGAGGTCTCTGGTAAGGAAGAAAGATGAATTCAGTGGAACTCACACCACCTCCATCCATGCTACAGTGGTTTTTGATTGATGTTCATGAGTCCCTGCCCCTGCCCCAGAAATCTCTTGGTAAAGTTGAGAGTGTTTTTGACATTTTATAAATGCTATGCTTTGTAAAACATTGCAACCTCCTGTAACGAATGCATGTGTGGCTTTCGGCTGGGGGAAAGTGACTTTCTTCTTGTGACTTTTAGTACTGATGTGGATGCCTTAGTGGAAGAGATACAGGCAGCAGAACCTCTCATCACAGCATCGCGTTCCGACCAAGTGAGACTTTTAATACAGAGATTACAAGACAAACTTAGGCAGCACAGTGACCACAAGTTTTACCTGTTCAAGGTAATGCGTGCTATAAGAGTACAAGGTGGATCTTCAGTGAATTAATTGATATCCTGTTAATTTGAGGTGAAATACAAATCTTGTATTTTTACCCCCTCAGTGTCTCACATATTTTTATTAAGGCTAAGTCTCAGTGAATGTTTGTTGAATGAATGTAATTCAGACCTTTATTTCCTGAAGTTTAATAAAGATTTCTAGTAAATATGTTTTTCTTTTTTTTAAAATGTTTTTCTTTATAATGATAAATTGAAAGAATGAGACAGTAAGGCAGCTTTAAGTTATTGAATAATTGAAATAATTTTTTCCAGTTAATCTTAAGAAGTATATCAATATTTCAGAAGTTCATGTGACCCAAACTATATTTCAGTTAATTATTTATTGATATGGTTTATATGAAAATTTAATGCAATGTAAATATGCTTACTTTTCTCCATAGTTCTTGATTAAGAAATTAAAAGTATAACAAATGCAGAAACTTAATTACTTTAGGAACAGCTTTTATTTTTGATTAATATTTAATAGTTTATTCCAGAATTCCTTCACATTACACTGATTTTATTTGGTATGATTTGAATGTAGTTATAATAAAATATAATAATTACTTATACACTCAGCATATTCTATCTGGTACAAAATATTCAGGCAATCTTGCATTCATCCATTCAATTGAGGTTATTCTTGTAACATCTTTGTCCAGCAGGTGGCGCTATTTGACTTCAAATATGAGTGCAACGACTAAACTGGACCTTGTAGTAATTGATCCTTCAAGGGAACGTTGTTGATAGTGAAGGAAAACACTATCAATAGTAGTTAGACTCTGGCAGTAGACAGTCTAGTCTACCATAAACAGACTATCTAATCTGTGTATATTTGTCTAATAAATATTAAGCATTCATTATGTGCTAGATAATGTAGGGACTGAAGATAAAATAAGACATATCTTGACTCTAAAAGAGCTTTAGGATTTATTATAAACATATTTAATGTATTTCCTCTATGCACTGTTCATACATATATAAAAAACTGTGTACTATGTAAAAAACTATGATAAATTAATTCTATTTAATATTTTACTTAATAGCAATCATTTATCCAAAAGGTAACTTGGTGGAAAACAGAGATCTAGTTATACTTTCATGATTCCTCATAACTATCAAATATGTGGTGGGTCATAATAATAGAAGGTGCAATGCATTTTTCTCATTTGTTTAAGTATTGGATATTGTCCATTTATTAATATAATTTTGAGGTTAAAACTAATTAATTAAACAGTTTTATTTGAGCTAAAAATGTTATTTTCTTTCATTGAAGGTTCTTCGAGCACATATATTGCCACTGACTAACGTTGCGCTTAATAAATCAGGCTCTTGGTAAGTTTCTCTATGTTTTAAAAATAATTTTATTTGACTTTATTTTTAGGACAGTTTTAGATTCACAGCAAAATTGAGCAGAACATAAAGAGATTTCTGATATATCCCCCATCCACATGCCCCCTTACAGATTTCCCTACTCATATCCTCCAAAGTGTGTGACAATTGATGACCTACAGTGACACGTCACAATTATTCAAAGTCCACAATTTTTGCTGGTGGTGCAGTGGAAAGGCACCGGCCTGCGAACCCAAATGTCACTGGTTCGATTCCTAACCAGGGCACATAGTCAGGCTGCAAGCCAGGTCTCCTGTCAGGTCCGTGGTTGGAGGCAGGTGAAAGACAACCAAACAATGATGTTTCTTTCCCTCTCTGCCTCTCTTCCTTCCCCCCTCTCTGAAAATAATAGAGTCTTAAAAAAGCAAACAAACAAACAAACAAAACCTTAAAAAAAAAAGTCCACAGTTTTCACTCTTGGCTTTCCACATTCTATGGGTTGACATATGTGTAATGACATGTACCTACTACCATTGTGCTATCATACAGGGCGGTTTTGCTGCCCTAAGACTCCTGTGGGGTCTGCCTAGTCATTTTTATTTTTCTATTTCTATCCATTTCTATTATTTAAAAATTTGACTTTCAAGGGTTAAAAACTTCTTTTTACAGTGAAATTGTATATACTTAAGGTGTAGAACATGATGATTTTATATATATATATATATATGTATATATATATATATAGTGAAGTAATTACTACGGCAAACTAATTAGTATTATCATCTCAGTTAGCTTTTATTGTGTGTGAAGAAAGCACCTGAAAATGATTCTTTTAGCATATTTCCAGTAATCAATACAGTATTATTAACTGTAGGCATTATACCCATATATTAGACATCTAGTCTATTCATCCTACTTAATTGTAACTTTGTAACTTTAGATCAACACCTCCTCATTTCTCCCACTCTTCAAACCCTGGTCGCCCTTAGCTTCTATGAGTTTAACTTCATTTGAAGATTTTACATATAAATGAGATCAAACAGTATTCGTCCTTCCCTATCCGGCTTATTTCACTTAGTATAACATTGTTCAAGGTCACCCACATTGTCACAACTGGATTTCCTTCTTTCTTGTGGTTGAATAGTATTCCATTATCAATATCACGTTTGCTTTATCCATTCATCCCTTGATGGACATTTAACATCATTTCTATATTTTGGCGATTGTGAATAATGCTGCAATGAATGTGGGAGGGCAGATGTTTATGACATTCTGATTGCATTTCCTGTGGATTGAACACTCACCCACAAGTATAATGGCGGGATTGTATGGTAGCTCTGTTTTTAATTTTGGGAAGAAGTGTCCGTACTGTCTTCCATAATGACCGTACCAATTTACATTCCGGGAGAAGCGAGGGAGAGGATACCCTGAGGAGAATCAGATATGCTGCCTCTCCAGCTTGCCTCTCTGTTTGAATTCAGACATCAGGATCTGTGTTGACCTTTTATAGTTACTACTTGACATTCAGACTCATGTTTCAATTTGGTGCATTTTTTTTTTCTGTGTTGGGAAAGTAGTGTTCCTACTGGAATACGTAAGAACTAATGAAGATAGTATTATTTTATGTAAAATATTAGAGTCCATATACTACCTATTCCTGTAGTAGACTAGCCATTGTGAAGAATAGTTAAATACAAAATGAATATTTATTGAACACCTGTTGGTGTACCGGTCATGTTCTGGGTCTTGAGGTGGCGGTGGGGAACAGGATGGGTAGAGGAACCAGCAAGTGTGAAATGAAAAACATGGTTCTCCAGAGACCAGCAAGAAGGTGGCTGAGGGAGAGCCAGGGCTGGTGGCCTAGTGCACTATGGGCAGAAGTTTTGAATTTTCCTCTAGATTGCTGGAAAGGCATTTGATGAAGGTTTAAAAAACCCCAGAAAACCAAAACTCCAATTTTGGTGAGGAAAGTCAATTTGTAAGGGTTGTTTATGAGCCAAGACATAAACAAAAGATGGAGGCACTAGAGCTGATAAATTGGCAGGGGTGAATTTGAGGGTTGGGGGAACAGAATTTACTAATAGATTGTGTGTGGGATGGGAGAGGAAGAGAGGGATCCCAGATGATACTAAGACTTTACCGTCTGACCAACTGAAACACTGATGCTAGAGTTTCAAAAAGTGTCAGCGATGATCATTTTTAAAAACATGATTATTTTTATTACAAGACTAATTAGCGGAAGGATTACGCTTTGTTTAATGACTCCTTTTTGGTTTGGGATGAAACTGGAACATTTTCTAAGGCAAAGGCGGGAGCTATGGCCCGCGATTTAACTGTTGATTCCCCGTGCGTCATTTCCCTGGCAATAAGCGTGATAAATGGGGTTGCGGCCTTGCGGGGGAAACGGAGGTTTTTCTTCACACGCTGCAATCCTCACCTTGTGATCGGTCTCTGTTCCCGCACTAGCTTCATCACGGGCAGCTACGACCGAACCTGCAAGCTCTGGGACACCGCGTGTGGAGAGGAGCTGCACACCCTGGCTGGGCACAGGAACGTGGTTTACGCCATCGCTTTCAACAACCCTTACGGGTGAGCGCACCCACCCCTGCCCGTCAACGCGTCAGCCATTCATCCCTCCTCCCTCCATCTGTCATCTTATTGGAGAGGAGGAAAGCAGGAAGGCTGAGAACTAAAAAAGTATCATGTGCCTTTTCAATGCCACCGTCAATGCTTAACGGCATTTAGGGATTGGTGTTATTGTCCTCAACAAAGTCCCCAGGGTCACACAGGAGCCAAGTGGGGAGAGATGCTCAAGGCAGGCTGACTGCGGGCTTGGGAGTTCCCGGAGAGGCAGCCCTGCTGGTGTTCACCGCGCTGGGTTGACACACAGGAGCCAAGTGGGGAGAGATGCTCAAGGCAGGCTGACTGCGGGCTTGGGAGTTCCCGGAGAGGCAGCCCTGCTGGTGTTCACCGCGCTGGGTTGACCCTTCTGGAGAATGTGACCTGCGCTGGTCAAATGGTTTGCTTTGTTTGGAAGTTTATTGATGGTTTTACCAGGTAGAAAAAAAAAAAAAGAATGTGTATAGTAATATGCTCAGTAACCATCCCCAATATAAGAGAAGGATTTTAATGCCAACCTGTAGCTGCTGAGTTCATGGACTACCAACATTTTCTATCTTTCTGCACAATGCACTGTGGACACCGCGGCTGCGAATGCTTGTAGCAGTTGGGAAACCACTGGGTTGTTTCTCTTCTCTGCCCACCCGTCAGGTTCTAAGTTTACCAAGAGTTGGTTGCATTTGTCCATGAATCTGCTTGTGGTGGTTGTGTTTTCCACGGTCACTATGCAATTTAATTAAACTTTGCTTACAACTAATAAAATATGAATGTGAAAATGAAGCTGATGCTTTTAAAAATAAAATCAGAGGAAAGATAAATGGTTGCAAAAATGCACTAAATGAAGTTGTAGATGAGATCAATGTAAAAAAGGGACAGCACATTGTAAGGAAGTTAAAAATTTCTGTATTCGGACTGGTCTGCAAGTATTTTAAGTTCTCATTTTATTTTATTTTAAAGATTTTATTTTATTATTTTTAGAGGGAGGGGAAGGGTGAGAGGCAGAGAGGGAGAGAGACATCAATGTATGGTTGCCTTTCCCTTGCCTCCAGCTACGGACATGGCTGGTGACCTGGCTTGCGACCTAAGTTCTCATTTTAAAGAAGAATTTGGAAATTGTAGAGGGTGGGTATGGTTTATCTAAGGCAGATAATGGCTGAATAAGTAGCTGACCCACGTCAGCTCTGGTGCTCAGTGGGACTTCGTCAGGCACACTCAGTGGCCCTGTCTCCCTAGTGAACATTCCACCTTGAGAAACAGAGCTGGGTGAGGCCAGAATGTCCCATGCAATTTGAGCTCTGCTCCGGAGGAGTGTGTTGCTATGAAAGGTTGAGAAGACTTATAAACTGTGGACTGTAGAACAAAGGAGGGATGCAGTGAAAGGGCTGTTTCAGGAGAACCCTTCTAGTAGGGAGGAGGGGTCAGGGGATTAGGGCTGGGAAAAAACAAGAAGCAAGGACATGAGTGAGGCAGCAGATACAATAACACATTCATGAGACAGTGGAAACTTGGTCTCGGATAGTGGTAGAAGCCTAAAAGGTATTTTATAAAACGTTGCTGCACTAGCGTCAGAATTTTATACCACAGATAATAACATCATGATATCTACTTGGCTAATGTCGTATCTTTTGTAAGTGTAACACAGTTTCTAAACATGTTAATTGTGACGGCACAATCAAACTCCATTGGCACATTAAAATGATTAAATATTCCAATTAAACTACAGAAAACTTTGATGTATGCATTTTTAAATTGTAGAGAATTATAGTTTTTATACCTAATTACACCAGCTTGTGGGAGAGGAAGATTTTTATTAAAATTATAAATGATACGGTTTTACTTCCAGTATAATTTCTACTTTTAATTGCCATGTTAAAGACTTTTGAAAGTATATCCTCTATAATACCATATTCTTTAATAGACTTCTCAACAGATGTGACATTTTTGGATGTCTGTCTGAGCACAAAGTTGTTGGGGGTGTACAGGTAAGAAGCATTCCTCACTTGCTGGCCCTTTTATTGGATTTTACCAAGAGCTGTTGATGAAAAATCCAGCTGTTAGTTATCTTAGCCTGACTGTTCCTGTGTGCACTATAGCATATGTTTTCCCTTGCACTTTGGGGCATTGGGGTTTCAGCATAATGGGTTCAAGGCAGTTGCCAAAAGAATAAGAGGAAGTTTTTATGTGTTTGTGTGTATGTATGTGTCTGTGTGTGTGTGTGTGTGTGTGTGTGTGAGAGAGAGAGAGAGAGAGAGAGAGAGAGAGAGAGAGAGAAGAGAGAGGAACTTCAATTAGATTGATGTTATCTGTTTAATATATTAGGTCAGGAGTAAGCTTTGACTCAACACAGTAATTCTAAAAAACATTGGAATCAGTATCGTTTACAACATGGTGTCATATAGGTGCAGAGAAGAGTATGTGATAGAACAGAAATTGATCAAAAAACAACAGCAACTTGAGACTGCTATCTTTGAGATGGAGGGAGCATGGCAAACAGAGGGAGGGAACTGATAAAAGAACTCCCCAGGTGGTCAGGGTATTTTAAACAGAGTTTGGAAGACAGCCATTGATGGAAAATATCCTGGACCGGGTGCCACAGGAGAAAGCCAGGCAGAGGTTCCGGTTGCGGAGTAGCCCGTGTGTTGGGACGTGGGGTCAGTAGAGTGTATTTTCCCCGAGAAGCTGTCCCTGCAGCATTTGGGAAAGGCCCCTGCTTTCCTTGAGTCTCAGAGACCAGAGGGGGACCATGCGGGGATCTGAGAACGAAGGAGAGACACAAGATGCTGTGCTAGTCTGAACGAACAGACATTCTGCAGCTGCGTGGAGCACTTAGACTTGCTTTGGGATGTGTACTATGGATCGAAAGGCCCCTGATACTTTTTAGCAATGAGCTTGCACTGTGAATGATAACCCAAGTGTGCGAACAGTTTGATGACGTCCTCTAAAGGACAGATGGGGTGAGGGGTAAAAGAGAAGGTTTTAGTTCCACAGTCAAAGGTTAAACAGGCTAATTTAGTCTTATTTGTTGGGTGTTGACCTTAGCTCTGTTCCACTGTAGAGAAGAGAAGGCTCTCATCCGAAAGGGACTGATGTCAGTCACCTCTCCTCTCTGAACCCTCTCTCTGGTTCAAAGTTCTCACAGCTGAAATAATGGAGGCATTATTTTCCCTAGGAGACACCCACCATCTAAGTTATTGAACCTTATCTAGACATATAGTTAACTGGATTTATAGCTTATCATTGTTTCTGTAAATTCAATGCTATCCTTTTCAGGTGACCTACTAAGAGACTTTTTCTATGTTTACGCAATTTATGATGCATTATTAATTTTCATTTGTTAGTAATCTTTTAATTCATTTATTTATTAAACCATTTTATTTTATTGTTATTGTATTACATTCATTCCATTTACCCCCCCTGCTCTCCCCTTTCCCCCGACTCCATACTGGCCTCCCCGCCCCACAGTCATGTTAGTAATGTTTTAAGCTAAATCTTCTACTGTATTTATGGTACTACTTTACCAAGTATTTTTAATTCTAAACATATACCTTTAATGTAAACTGTTTAAAATTAAACATATAAACTGACACCATTGAAAAATTAGACCTTTATTTTGTTACCCATGAAACAAATTTAGGGTTGTGTATGGTTTTCAAAGTGAAGTCAGTTTCTGAGCAGATAGTGATTCATGTATTACTATCTTATCTTAATTCAGTGTGCCACATAACTGTGGTTGAATTTGATTTCCAAGTCCACATTTTTTTTTTTTTTAATCTTAGTGACAAAATTGCCACTGGGTCCTTTGACAAGACTTGTAAACTGTGGAGTGTAGAAACGGGAAAATGTTACTACACCTTCAGGGGTCATACAGCAGAAATAGTGAGTACATTTATTTTTATTAAATTTTCTATGTTGCTGTTCTGTTTTTTTCCCCTTTCTTTTGTTTTGATAGACATACGTTCTTTCTGTTTTTTTCCCCTTTCTTTTGTTTTGATAGACATGCGTTCTTTTTCTTTAATTGAAAAAGAAATTTATTTTTAGAGAGGGGAGAAGGGAAGGAGACAGGGAGAGAAACATCAATGTATGGTTGTCTTTCCCCTGCCTCCAGCTACAGGCCTGGCTGGAGACCTGGCTTGCAACCTGGTTATGTGATTGGGAATCAAACCAATGGCCTTTGGGGTTTGCAGGCCAGTGCCTATCCACTGAGTCACCAGCCAGAGCAACACACTTTCTTTCAGAGGAGTTTTAAGTTCATAGCAAAATCAAGAGGATGGTGGAGCAATTTATCTCATACTCCCTGTCCCCTTCCTGCCTCCATCCCCGCACCAATCACATGTTCAATTATTCACGTCTTTCATAAGAGCAGTGCATTTCTTACCAATACCAACACATCATTGCTATTTCTTAAGATTCCATTAAGCTTCTTTATGACTTATTTCAAAATCTATCTAGTATTTTATTCTTATATATATTTTGCTTGGTGGTGTTGATAGTATTTACAACCTGCTCTGATTTTAGTATCTTGCAGATACCTGCCTTGACTAAGTAGATACGTAATATAAATATATAAGTACAATAGCCAAACTAACTTTTTTTTCCATTTATATTTCTTTAAAGAACTGACTTGATGAAGGTTGATGAAGTTCTTACAATAGCTTTTAAATTAGCTCCCTATACCATATAAAACATTTAGGCTGACTGTTTTTGGATATCATCAGAACTCAGATTCACATAAATAGTCTGACACTTTAAATAACTCCTACTAGTGGGAAGCCCTTGTCCTTGGTTGATCCTGTGATACATCTTGCAGCAGTTAGGGAGATAATTAGCACCCTGTGGAACAAATGATAGCTGTTAAAAATAAACAGAGTGTTTATTTTAGGAGCAAAATGTATTTATAGTCATCCTTCAAATTCATGCTATATTCATCCAATAAGAGCTTATACTGTGTCCAAGATACTATGCTAGACATGGAGGATATTGCAGAGAAAAATTATAACTGACTCTTTACTGCTATTCAGTGTGCACAAAGCATTTTCCTAAGTCCTTCACATATGTGTATATTAGCTTGCTTTTGCCTCATAATGACCCTAGGAGAGAGGTATTTCCCCATTGTGTAGCTGAGGAGACAGGCATAGAGAGTTTAAGTACGTTGCTCAAGGTCATAAGAAAGACATAGTCTTTATTATCATAGTGTGGCCATGTTTCCACATCCCCTTGGAATTTGAGAAGGTTTTCTTTATAGTAGTTCCTAGGAAGATATTCATAATTTTCATGGCCAACGTCAACCCAATACATGTTTACTAAGTACTGACTATGTGGGAGTCCTGGCCTGTGTGCTTGGGGCACCAAACCAGAATCAGCCCTAGCTCTTGCCCTTCAGGGATTCTGCAGTTTAGTAGAGGGCATAGACATGTTATAGTTACCTAGGAGTTGGTGGGGAGTTTGCTGAGGGCACAGAGGGGAGCAGCCAAGGCCCCTTGGCCAGGGGAGGTGTTCAGGAAAGACTTTTCAGAGGAGTGGCACATGCATTCCAGGCAGAGGAGATGCATGGGCATGGTATGCAACAGTGGCATGTGCTTGGGAGCTCACATGGCAGGGCTTTTCAAACTTCCCTGTGATGATATGCTTAGAATATGCTAATAGAGAATTGCATACTGGAGAGAATTGCTTCCTGTCCATGCCAGAGGTGACATGCAAGGATTCCTGATACTGTCCAGCTGTCTGGGTTAAGGGCATTAATGTCTTGGTGTACTTGTAACCCATTCAAAGCCAGATCACAGGGGTGTGTGTGATGAAGGTGAGAGAGGCCATAAGATAGACACATAAAGGGTCTCGTGCTAGGGAAGAGAATTTGGACTTGACCCTGTAGATATTGCCATACTTTGAGATTTCTTAGCTGGGAGCTGGCATGGGCCATTTTTCTGGCAGTAAAAGGAGAGATGGGAGATGGGTAAGATCAGAAGTAGGGGCCAGAGGTCACCCTTGTTGCAGTCCAAGCAAAAATTATGAAAGCTTGCCATGAGGCAGATAAGGAATAACGTGTGAGAGGTTGGGGTGAGAGCAGTAGGAATAATGTATGAGAGGTTGGAATAGTGTGGGAGAGGTCAGGGTGTGAGGAGTAGGACTAGGTTACTAAGTCAATATGAGGCATGAAGGAACGAGTGGGGGTCCAGGATGATTCCCTGATTTCAAGCTTGGATGACTAGTATTGTCATTTGCCAATTCTGTGTGTAAAAGAGGAGGAACAGGCTTGCTTCATATGATTGGGATGTCTTTGACAGATTGATAAAAGCTGCCTGTGTGGTAACCAAATGTAGGCATCTGCTGGGCAGTTGACTCTTTGGAGCTGAGCCTCAAGGTCTGGGAGGGAGACATGGATATGGGTCACTGGCATCTGGTGGCAGCAGAAACCATTGAACAATTGAAATTTCCCAAAGGAAAAGGTAGAGTTTGGGGAGAAGATTGATGGAATCTTGGCAGGACGGAGAAGAGAAATTGTCAAAAGATATGGAGGAAAAGATAAAAAGTAAGAGAAGGAAATAGGAGCACCGTCAAAGCTGTCAAGAAGGAAGAAAATACGGATAACCTCAGGGAGGTTAAGTGGAATGACCAGCCACACCATTTGGATTGGACATTTAGCCAGAGTCGTTAAGCTGACTTGAAGAGTGGAAAATGGTCAAACACTGAGAGTGATGGTATTTGTGCATGGAGATTCATTTAAAGGGAAAAGAAGGTAGTGAAGGGGGACACAGAGTCAAAGGAGTATTTGTTTTTATGTGGGAAAAGTTCAAGCTTAATTAGGTTACTGGGAGGGACCTAGTCTGGTTGATGAGCACCTGTCCCCTAGGAGTGCAGAGAAGAAGAAAGTGTCTTAAATTGGGCAAAAGGGTGGAAAGTGTCCCTCTGAATTGGAGATTGAAGAACAGGAAAGTGAGCCTGAGGAAATTCTCACCTGATAGGTAAGTTTTCTCTGGGGAGTAGTAGGAAGCCAGCTTATCAGCTAAGGAGGATGAGTACGGGAGTGTGGGTAAGAGTGGGGAATGGGAGAATGTAGTTAGCTAAGATGCGTTGGACAAAGTAGGGAATGTTATCGAGGACGTAGATGAGGATGAAAGGCATGGATGAGCGACACCAGCACTCTGCTCTGCTGTTTCCTTCAGCTGCCTTTGCTGAGTGATGAGGTAGGAAGAGCAAATGAGTGGAGAAAATTCCAGCCTGATGCAAGTTACTAGGAGTTTTGTGGATGGTGCAATTGAAAGAGAGGGACTAGGAGTGTGGAAGCTGCTGGCAAGAGTGATGCTTCCAGATGTCAGTGGAATGGCAGATGATGGACCAGGAGGAGAGGAAGGGCTCTTAAGGAGATGGAAGGTATCCTGGTTGGGGGAGGGGGTGTGATAAGGAAGAGTGAAAACTGAGGTTTCGAGAAACTGTAACTAGCGATTGAAGTGGTGACTCTTCTAGAGAAGTTGATGTCAGGATCTAGGGTGTGGCCATGGGAGTGATTATGAAAAGGAGTCCAGGATGAGAGTCTGGAGGTATTGGATGGATGGTCCATACAAAGGCCACCTAGGATTTGGAGTTGATACTGAGCACATAGCCAATGCCCTTATGAGTGAAGGGACGTGATTGGAATAACTGCAATGATAGCAACAAGGAAGGTGGGTGTCACGTAGCATGAATCTCAGAGGCGATGGGTTTTGTTCTTGTCCTTCTGTGGTCTGGAAGTGGGAAAGGGAGCCACTGCCCCTTCATCACAAGAAGAGACTGCATCAGATACAACCTGTAGATTGCATGGTTGGTATTTCCCTAGGTATTCATACAAAGAATTAGACTGAATCTGCTGAGGTAATGCATCTTGAAGCTTTTCTTTATAAAAATGAACACTTTAAAATTCTACGTTTCTAAAACCTTTTCCGTTTCACGTCATCCAGGTGTGTTTAGCATTCAATCCTCAAAGCACATTGGTGGCTACAGGAAGTATGGACACAATGGCCAAACTGTGGGACATTCAGAATGGAGAGGAAGTCGTCACGCTAACTGTATGTTAACAATGTTAATAACTCCAGCCATTCCTTAGGAGAAGCCTATTGTCTCTGTTTGTATTTTTATTACAAAATTAGTTCTAGGCTAGACAATGGTTTATAGATGAGAATGAGGGAGCATTTCCAGTAGGTGTGCTGGCTGTTCTCAGAGACGTGGCTGGACATGCTGGGGAAGCCAGTTGAAACCACATTGATTTGACTCCCTTAAGCCTATGAGTCACACCTATTATAGCTCAAAAACGATCATCATTTATCTGCCTGAAAGCAGAGTAGGTGGGGGCCGGTATTTTTAGGAATGGGCAGAACTGGGGAACCTTGCCAGAAAATTCCTCAACAGGGTGACTGTTGGTATTCTTCTCCTCTTCCCTCCAGCCTTCTGTATTAAGCAAACTCTGAAATGACAAGAGGCAAGTGGTGGGAGGGGAACAGGCCAAAGGGCACTGCCCCAGAGTGAATGCTGGTGCTGGGTCCCCATGGGGGCTTCTGTCTGCCACCACCACTAGTCTAGCACCTTCTGGTAACCTGCTACCCTCCACTTCTTCCCACTGCATCCCAAAATGCCCAACAAAAATAGGGCAGTTCTCTCTGGGAATAAGTAGGAGCAGCTGGATGGGAAATCCAGTTTTCTTATCTTTTCAAATTATAAATGAGTTTAAAAGTAGGAAACCAGCCTTGGCTGTGGCATGGTGGATAAGGTGCTGGCCTGCGAACCCAAAGGTCGCTGGTTTGATTCCCAGCCAGGGCAATATAACCAGGTTGCAAGCCAGGTCTCCAGCCAGGTCTGTAGCTGGAGGCAGGTGAAAGGCAACCATACATTGATGTCTCTCTCCCTCTCTGCTTCTCTCCCTTCCCCTCTCTCTGAAAATAATAAATAAAATTTAAAAAAAAGTAGGAACACTTTTCTAGGAGAGCTTGTTCTAAGAAAGTTAAAAAATGGTCTAAGATAAGAGAGGGAGGAAAAGATAGATAGATAGATAGATAGATAGATAGAGAGAGAGAGAGAGAGAGAGAGTGAGTTTTTAACTAACACCAAGAGTTTTTCTTTTTTAACTCAGAGTGCCTAGCATTTTCATGTGTGTGTCTAGTGTTAGTAAAAAAGTATTTTTCTGTTCTTTGTTCTCATCACCTCTGTGGGTCACTGCCTCTTTACCACTCCTTCCTCTAGGACATTTGAAGGCTGAGCCCTGCTCTGCATACCCATGTCCTACCCGAGATGACATTTTTTGTGGGTGTGCTCAGAATTTTCATATTTAGCTGCATTTGATTATTGTCATTTGGAATGAATGGGAATTTAATTTGTAAATGAACATTTGTATTATTTTTTTAAAGTACTTATGCGAATGTACTAACATTAGAAAAATGAGGGATCTTCTCCAAGCAGAATGCACTGCAGAGAGGGGTCTTCTAATTGTCTCAGGTTAAGTCATCAATTCTGGACTGTAACCAGGTCACTGTCAGGCCAAAGGCCAGATAGTTATTAATTCATATTACGTTATCATAAGAATTTCTATTTTTAATGGTATTAATATTACAAACTTTTTTCTTTTACTCATCACCTATTATTGACCCATAAAGCATACAACCATCTTTAGTGTCTACAAAACATTGTGCAAGGAGCTCTCTGATTTCCTCTTCTTTTAAAAAACACACAAATGCACAGACAGCTATCTTGAGTTAAAATGGACTTGCTTGAAGTGTATGTCCACTTTTAGTAAACCTACAAAATTGTGCAGTCATCCCCCAAATCTAGATTTAGAACATTTCCATCACCTCGAAAAGACATCTTATGCCCAATTGCAGTCACCCACCCCATTGCTACCCCAGCCAGCCAGCAATCCTTTTGCCCTGTATGTGTATAGTTTTGCTTTTTCTGGCACTTTCTCTGAGCTGATATTATGTGCTTATAGCACTTGCTTTACCTAAAAATATGCATGATGACATCTGCCCTCTTTTAGGGACATTCAGCTGAAATCATCTCTTTGTCCTTCAACACCTTGGGAGACAGAATCATCACAGGGTCTTTTGATCACACGGTTGTAGTGTGGGACGCTGGGACTGGAAGGTATTCTTAATTGCTAAGAATTTTTCAACCTGAATCAGAGGGTTAAGGAGACAAATCTTTTGTTATTTATTAGTTCAGCCTTAAAGATATTGATTGTGCTCTGCTCGCCATTAGGAATAGGACACAATTAAGTCTTTCATTCCTTAATGATATTTTTGATCCACAAAAAATATGATTTCTCAGAATTCTGAACAAAGAATGCCAATTAGCAACATGAAAAGGGAATGGCAGCAATAGTTGGGTTATATAGCTGTTATTTACTCCTTGTAGTAGTAATCAAATTTTGATGGCTTGTCATGATGGTAGGCATGGATATTGTGAATAAAGAAAATCCCAGCTAATTTCCCAAGTTTAATTTAGTTCGAGAACTTCAGTATCTTTCTTGATTATTTTTGGTTCTGGTTGCTAAGAATTTAACTTAATTAGCCTATTTGGGCTGTTAAGCTGTACTCTTGGACTTGTCTGCATTTTGACAGAAGGGGAAATTATCAGGGGTAGCTACCCTGATGGTGGCAACAAGAAAGGAGAGCAAGAAGGGCCCAGCCACCACTCATGTGTAGTTTCTGAACTACCAGGGGTTCACGCCTCTGGTGTAAAAATACTTCTAGAATTTCAGACTACCTTTTATTTTTAACCCATGCTTTTACAAAGTGCTACCTTAAGTAATGCTGTTAACTTTGATTGTTTAAAATTTAAGTGTATTTTTGTTGAAAGGAAAGTAGTTGGTTCCTTTTGAGCTATAGTAAAACCATCTTTGTTTAGCCATCAAAGGCATTATTTTGGGAAAACTAGAATTTAGGCTCTTACAAGAATGGGTTTGCCATCATTAATGATGCACAGATGCTGATGTAAGGTATCGTTGAATCATTTCCATTTTACAGGAAAGTCTACACCTTAATTGGCCATTGTGCTGAGGTTAGCAACGCCTCATTCAACTGGGATTGCTCTATGATACTGACTGGCTCTATGGACAGAACCTGCATGGTGAGCTCAAGTAGTAGCTTTGTTTTATGATTCTCATGTGCTTTTTACTGTGTCAGATAGTCATTGCAACATGAACACATTTTAAAGGTGCTATAAACTTAAGCTACTAACTTATAAATAATAATTGGTCATTTTTCAATGTCAAGATGGTGATCCCCAAGTTGAAAGGAACTATGATGTAGTCAAACCATTTTAATGGGTTCAAATGTATGAAGAGATATTATTTTAAAAAGGCACATTATTTTGGTTTACTGTCCCTCTAGTCATTTACTAAACATCTATTAGAGGGAAGCTTGAGAAATCTTAACATGGCATCTTCCTGCTTTCAAATTTCTAAAAGCTAATACTCTGGAATTATTATTTAATTATATATCAGATATATTATAACCTTAATGAACTTGTCATTTGCTGGCACTTTAGTTTTAGAGCCAGCTCCTTGGCATTAGATGACCTTGTTATGAAAAAAGCACATTTCCATTCCAATCAGTGAAGCGTGTACCTTGAGGTTTTCTTCCTAATGTAGTGTCAGATTTGCACCACCCATTCTAAATGTCTTTCTTTGGTTTTCTCTGTGCCCAAAGTGTGCCTTGCCAGCTGGTTAGCTGTGGCCTCTTGTCAAAAATCAAGGTAACATGGCCCTAGCTAGTAGCACAGTGAATAAGGCGCCGGCCTGGGAATCCAAAAGTCACTGGTTCAATTCCCCAGTTAGGGCACATAACCAGGTTGCAAGCCAGGTCTCTAGCTAGGTCCTTAGCTGGAGGCAAGTGGAAGGCAACTGTACATTGACTTTCTCTCCCTCTCTGCCTCCCTCCCTTCCTCTTTCTTTAAAAATAATAATAAATCAAATCTTAAAAATGATCAAGGTAAAATGGACAGACCATGTGAAAAGTATGCATATGATTTTGGCACAGTTATTTCACCAGCCATAAAAATGTCATTAAGCCCACTTCTGGCCATCTTTGCATTTGAACACAAACTCACAGTCTTCTTCTTCTTAATGCTTGCAGTTGTGGGATGCTAAAGATGGAAAATGCATGGCGACATTAACAGGCCATGATGATGAGATACTAGACTGCTGTTTTGATTACACTGGGAAGCTTATTGCAACTGCTTCAGCCGATGGTAGGGCATTTGTTCATACATTTAATTTGTGAGGGATTTATGCTTTACTTGAAAAATATGCGTAATTCTATCCTATAGGTTATCTCCCTGAAGACCAGCTATGGTAGAAACTATACCTACCTCACGATACCCATGTATGTTACTATAATATATCTATACCATATCCTTGATAACCATGTATGATACTATACAAAGCCTGTATCACCTCCTTGACAGCCACTTATGATTTTGTACTAGGTCTTCATAATCTCCTGTTAGCAATATGCAGGGGTATATTCTCTCTGATGTTTATGCATTATGCTACACAATGTCAACCTCATCAACCTGACCACTATTGATGATTCTATTATTATAAGTCTTCATTATCTCCTTTATAACCACATGTGCTACTCCACCATGTCTAACAAATCTTTGTGATGAGCGTATATGATGCTCTGCTATACATCACATTCTTGGTTATTTCTTATGAGTCTATACTGTGTCTGTCTGTGTCATCTTATTGATGACCATAAGCTGGGGATATACTGTGTGCCTCAATTTCAAGACCACCTATGATACTATGTCATTTCTCTGTTGACCACATATGCCATTATATTACTTTGCTGGTTATTCATTTTGACTAACCAGTTTTCATTTCACCACTGTCTCCCTTTTAAAATTACACTTGCTTACTATATTTTTAAAGAAGATTTTATTTATTTATTTTTAGAGAGAGGGAATGGAGGGAGAAAGAGAGGGAGAGAAGCATCAATATGTGGTTGCCTCTCATGTGCCCCCAACCAGGGACCTGGCCCACAACCCAGGCATGTGCCCTGACTGGGAATTGAACCAGCCAGCCTTGGGTTCACAGGCCAGCACTCAATCCACGGAGCCATACCAGCCAAGTCTGTTTACTACAATTTTCAAAGGCAATTCTTTAACCATACATTCAAGTTGTTTTTACATTCTGGAAATATAAAACCTCTGACTCTGGACAATTTTATTTTTATTGTATTTTTTCCCATTGCTATTTATCTCCCTTATATCTCCCTCGCCCCACAATCACCACACTGTTGTCTGTGCCTATGATTTCTTTTTCCTTTTTGCTCAATCCCTCTATCTTCTAACCTCTTCCACCTCAGCTATCATCCTGCTCTCTATTTATGAATCTGTCTCTATTTTGCTTGTCAGTTCAGTTTGTTCATTAGGCTTCACATATAAATGAAATCATACGGTATTTGTCTTTCTCTGACTGGTTTATTTCACTTAGCATAATGTTCTCCAGGTCCATCCATACTGTTGCAATGGGTAATTTTCTTCTTTTTTACAGCCAAGTATTATTTTATTGTGTAAATGTCCCATAGTCATTTTATTAACTCATCTACTGATGGACCCTTGGGCTGCTTCCATATCTTGGTGATTGTAAATAACGATGCAATGAACACAGGGGTGCTTATGTTCTTTTGAATTAGTGTTTGGGATTTATTCAGACATATACCCCAAAGTGGGACTGCTGGATCAAAAGACAGATCCATTTAAAAATTTTGAGGTATCTCCATATTTGCAGTGTTGGTAGGAATGCAGATTAGTGTAACAGCTATGGAAAGCAGTGGACAATTTTATTTTTTAAAGTAACTACTTATTTTTTTCAATTTCTCACAGGTTTTTGCTTTTCTAAAACATCTCATAACTATAATTAATCTGCTCTTTTCATTTAAAATATCATTCTCATTTATACAAAAACTCCATTATATATATGGGATATTTACTTTGTGCCAGGAATTGTTTTGGAAACAGAGTGTATATCAGTGAACAAAAGAGACAGAAATCCATGCCCTTATGGAAAGGGAGGCAATGACCAACACCATACATGTGTCTTATGTGGAATGTTAGGTTTTACGGGATGTTAGATTATACAGAATGGTAGGAGTTAGTGCTATGGATGAGGAGATAAGCAGGGTTGGGGAATCAGGACATGAAGGGGTAGATGAGAATAAAATACAAGTCCAATTACTCTATGTTTGTTTGTTTATTTGTTTTGATCTGTTATTTTTCCTAGTGGTGATCCTATTCTTTCCTTATTTGATAAGAATTACTTCACAAAACCTCCTTTTTTTTTTTTCTGGTGTGTTTTGTGAACCTCTCCTCATTCTGTGCCTCTTGGGAAGTATTGATGTTTAGAGCAATCTTCTTTATTTATTTCTGGTCTTTGCTCCTCATTTCCTTCTTAAAATTGAATCTGTCAGTGTACTGAGCTACTTCTTCAACTAAGTCTGTTTCTCTTTATTACCTTTTTTTCCTCAATGGAATTACTCTCAAAACTGAAGTTTTGGTTTTATTCACATTTCTGTCTTTAAAAAAATTACAGTTATAGGCTATCTTATTTCTGTGTTTTCTGAAGATTAAAATGCTTTTGTGATAATTTATTATTTTTAAAAACATTTTTTATTCATTATTTTTAGAGATAAGGGCAAGGAGGGAGGAAAAAAGGGAGAGAAACATCTATGTATGCTTTCTACCTGCCTCCCGCTGGGGACCTGGCTGAAGACCTGACTTGCAACTTGGTTATGTGCCCTGGCTGGGAATCAAACCAGCAACCCTTGGGTTTGCAGGTTGGCACCAATCCACTAAACCATACTAGCCAGGGCTTCATGTTAATTTAGAGCATTGATCTATGCAGGATGTTCCTGTATGTGTTATCAATAAAATCTTAAAACAAATTGGTCACTTTCCTTTAAGTCTTCTGAAATGTCCCACTAAGTGACAAGTTTTGTGTTTTTGATCATATTAATTTTAAAATAGCAACTTAAAAAAATCACCTTGTCCACTTTCTCCTGAGTTGACATTGTCAAAAAGTTAAGTAAACATTTGAGATATTTTGCTTTTCTCTGAAAGAAATTTAAGTGACCAAAACACTCTCTCCTTGCTAATTTTACATCTGTGTAATGCTATGATTTGCAGTAATAAAGCATCCTTCATCTGACAAATTTTGCCTTTTTTCTGACAATTGTATTACTGCTGTTTTTCTCTTCTATGCTTATTTAACTCTTCCACCCTTCAATTGTAAAGAAACATATATTTTTCTCTTTTATTTATCTATATATCCATCTATCCATCTACCCACCCACACTGCATCAAAAAGAGTGGCATTTCTGAGCACTGGGAATACAACAGAGAAACAGGGACAAACCATTCTCTTAGATCTTTCTGTTGAAAGGGTTTCCTCATCCCGTTCTTTGTTCATTGAGTGGTGACCACGGATCCTTCTCAGGGTGGGTGCTCACACCTTCTGTAACCTTAGACTCATATTTGGTGCATGATGCTAAGCTTTGCTTCCTTCATCCCCAACCTATCAAGACTTCTTTTCATTCCTGTTAAAATCTTTTTCTGTTCTGAATTGGTGTCTTTCTACCTTTTCTACCTTGGAGCCCATTATCTCTTTCAATAAGCTCTTACCTACAGTGGGACCAGCTTGCATTTACAGAATGGAGTGGCTGGTTCTCATTGCAGGCAAAAAAGACAAAACTCAGCAGAGAGCTGTGTGCCAGAAGGATAGATGTTTAGAAAATTTAAGGCATGTGGTTCAAACTTCTGTATTTCTGATGAATTTATATATATATCCCCTACTCCCCTCAAAAAGGAACAGCAAGAGTTTTCAGTGCAGCCACAAGAAAATGCATTGCTAAATTGGAAGGTCATGAAGGTGAGATTTCAAAGGTGAGTTGCTTTTGCATTTGGAGAAATTTATTTCCTTTCAAAAAATGGATAGCATGTTTAGTAGAAGTAGGTGTGTTGGCACCAAGCTACTAAGGGTTGTACAATGATCTCATCCTTTCTAGAAATAAGTTGCCTAAAGACTTTATTTTTAAGTGTCGTCAGACTTGGTATAATAAATGATTTCTAAGACTTTTCAAAAACTATAAACGGTGTTCCCCATAGACATCAGCAAAGAATTTAGTAGAAAATTCTCATTAAAGCTATTTAAGAAGCTTGTGAAGTGCTTGTCCTGGTTCTGAGAGACACACAAGTTCATATTGTGCAGAGAAAACATTGTGTGGAAGTATCAAGTATTCTGTAAACTAGACGCCATTGAGGAAGCATTTCATGGGAATACTTAACACTTAACAAAGTTTAAAATGACCTATATTGAAATGCCAAGCCTGTAGCTTTACATTTTGTAAAAACTCATCTCAAAAACTTATTCACAGAGCAGGGCCATCCAGTTGGTGATCTGAGGTTTAGATGTGTCCTCAGAAAATTTTAGGGAAGGCTGGGTCCTGGGGACTTTCACCTCCCAGCTCAGCCCAATTTCTTGATCTCAGATCTGAGGTGTGATCTGCTTCTTCCTTCTAAAACATAACCTTGATGGTTTCGAGTCTCTGAAGGTTCCACCTGGACTCACACCTGCTGTTGGTGGCCATTGCTAGCCCAGAGCCCTGGTCTCTAAAACAGTGCAGATTCCCTTCAGAGGCTGGGAGGTTTTAGGGACTAGCAGGAAGGCCGATGGGACTACAGTGAACATGAGAAACAGGCTGAGAAGAGAGCCTGGGCCATATTTCTGAGTGTCTTGCTTGATAGCTATGAATATGTCTGGTGTGTTTCATTCAACAATTATTCATCTGTGTGTGTGTGTGTGTGTGTAGTATTCTGATTCTATATTATCATATTTTATGCTTAAGTGATATATTGCTTCCTGAGTTATTGCCCAGTAATAACATTGCTATGGAGAGCCAAACTAAGGGTATATTTTCATTCATTCATTCAGCAAGTGCTTTCTGAGAGTTTCCAATGCTAAGGCATTGCCCTTAGCATTGGTGACACAATGATAAAGAAAACACGTGACTCTGCCTTCACCAAACCTTCAGAAGACAAATCATTGTCTTCTGATGACTTAGAGAGGGTTATAAGCATGGCAATGAAAGGAAAGGAAAACCAACCATCTTCTTGCCTGCTCAGACACCACTGGCCAATGCCTGATGCCTAGGAGACCCCAGAGCACGTTTATGGGAAGCGCTGCACTTTGGGTAGCAGAAAACCCTCTTACACATCCTGATGCTCCCTTACTCTGTGGCATGGATTGCTTTGACCACAGGAAGTGGGGTGACACAGGTAGCCTTGGGTATAAGGAGCCTGACTTGGGTCTCTGCCTCTTTGTTTGCATGAAGAAGGCCATCACGAGTCTTTGGAAAGGAATAGGTGGGGAACGTTCAAACTATACACGTGTGCTTTGGTCTTTGTCCATCGAATGGCGAACAATAATATTTTTCTGTCTAGATTTTAGTTTGCATGTATTGGTCTCTGTAACATATTCTTCCCATGATGAAGGAACTGTTCTGTGTAAGAATAAATACCAGGCTAGGAAGGTGACAGGTGCTTAGTAATGCCCCCTTTTGCTGATTAAAAATATGGTGGGAGTCATCCTGTAAACACATCATGGCATTTTCTTCCTGTTTTGTAGATTTCTTTCAACCCCCAGGGGAACCGCCTTTTAACCGGCAGTGCGGACAAAACAGCAAGAATCTGGGATGCTCAGACTGGCCAATGCCTTCAGGTGCTCGAGGGGCACACTGATGAGATCTTCTCATGTGCTTTCAACTATAAAGGCAACATAATCATTACAGGTGGGGAGACATGAGCACCATAGACTTGGTTTTCCTTTTAAATGGGCTAATAGGGATCCTAAGCCAAGTACAAGAGGAGTTCATCTCCATCCCCATCTCTTTTCTAGAGTTCCTGGCTCATCTTGGGGGGTTCTATATCCATGATTTAATTCTAGCTGCATGGTGGAGCCACAGAAGTGAACTCTGTCCCTGACTGGAAGGCTTTGTGATTTTAAATTTTAGTTACTCTACACAAAATAAGAATTTGGTAGCCTGCCTTGCTGGTTACTACATTTCCCTAGGCATCAGCCATCTAATGGTTAATATTGAGTTGATGTCAGTTAGGTGTTAGTAACTAAAACAAGTCAGGACTTAGGCTCTCCGTTGTCAGATTTTAGCTCATTAGATTTATGCTTTAAGTTGTTTTTTTCCTCGATATCCCCTGCTAGCGTACAAATATTTGGGGAAGAAAACATGTATTGAGCACTTTTCAACCATTAACTAATTGTGAATTAATAATATTAACAGTATTTTATAAAAACTGCCTTAAGAATAGGTTAAGGCGCCGGCCTGTGAACCCAAAGGTCGCAGGTTCAATTCCCCAGCCAGGGCACATAACCAGGTTGCAAACCAGGTCTCCAGTCAGGTCTGTGGCTGGAGGCAGGTGAAACGCAACCATACATTGATGTCTCTCTCCCTCTCTGCCTCTCTCCCTTCCCCTCTTTCTAAAAATAATGAAAAAAAAAAAAAAAAGAATAGGTTAACTTATGTTGCGGAAAGGAGAGAAAAATGACAAGGATATGGTGTAATGTTGGTGCGGTACCACTGGAGAGGCTTGGCAGGGGTGGTGCTGCAATGTTGTCGGGTAGGACACCCTAGGGAGTCACAGAAGACCCACTCTGCCTAACTCTCAGGGATTCCCCCCGTGTTGAATAAATTTAAAAATTGCTTAACTATCTAATAAGTTCAGCATCACATAGGCAAGTTTGACTGTGTATGTTGGCTTCTTTGTAGTCATAAAACTTCAGGGGTGCTCTCAATAATCGCGCCTTTGGCTTTAAGATACTTCCCTCTTCTACGCAAGTATGAGTAAGTTCTGAAGTGACAGGTTACTTTCTTTGGGTTTATGATTTTCGAGGGTTACTAAAATGTAGCTACTCCTATGAGAGCGCACCATCAGAAGCCATATAGTTTATTGAGAACAGCATGTCAAATGCTTCCCTGGGGAAAGGAAAAAGTGAGGGCTGCGATTAAAGATACAGGGTGCCCTGCAGGGAGCTTCTGCCCTGGGGGAGGAAGGAGTGGTCAAAGGATGGGCCTTTCCCAGTCCACATGCATCTGCGAGGCAGCCCTGCAGCACCTCCTCCCTCAACCAACTTTCACAAGGACCCCAGAGAGCTTGGAGGAAGAACCCTCTTTGTGTCTTCTTAGTGCTGCCACTTAGGTTCCTGAGCCCTTTGAAAGATATTTTAATTTATTTAGCGTATCCCAAGGCACCAAGGTGCTAGCTACTGGCCCACTGCATGGCGGAGCTCATCGGAATGGGGCGATGTGCTTGTCTTGCCAGTAGCAGAACCACCTCTTGGCATGAGTTGATTGGCTCTAGTTTCTCATCAGCCCCAGTGCCCACCATGTGTTTTCTCAGAGGACTGCTGGAGGATAGGGTTAGATCCACAAACTGAAAGAGAATTGGCCAGCATGGTCATTACACGTTCAAAAATGCAAGGTGCCTTTGGTGGAACATGCAGTCTTCACAGGCTTTCCTCATCCATGGAGCCCCCACACCTCTTATATAGATGATAGGCCCCTGGCCCCTGAAGAAAGCTACACCAGACTGTCATTGTCATAGAGGGAACATGAAAGGTGGCAGGAGTATTGATACAAGGCTGCTTTGGAAGAGTGCCTGTCATAGTAGTGGAGGGTGTAGGAAGGATGCCAGTTTTACACTTTGACTGATGAGAAACTGTCTATTGACATTTTGATATGCTCTAAAGTGGAATGCACTGCCTTCTCCTATGCGAACACCCAAACCAGAAGGTACTCGGGTTCACCGCATTTCTACCTGGTGGCGATGCTTGAGTGAGGGGCAGGGGGAGTAGCAGAGATGATGGCTGATGTGACTGAAACCTCAGGTCCTCTGCGATTTTAGCCTACCATGAATATTGCTGATGTGAGTAGGATGTGACCTTGCACATTTTAGGACTGACAGAATCATGTAAAAGGGGGGTGGGGAGAAAGGAAGAAAGGAAGGAAGGAAGGAAGGAAGGAAGGGAGGGAGGAAGGAAGGGAGGAAGGAAGGAAGGGAAGAAAGAAGAGAGAAAGGAAAAAAGGAAAGGAAAGAAGAAAGGGAGAAAGGGAGAGAGAAAGAGATGGAAAGAAAGAAAGAGGGAAGGAAGGAAGGAAGGAAGGAAGGAAGGAAGGAAGGAAGAAAGAAAGGAAGAAAGACCCACTCTGTAGATACCTGAGCTAAGAGTCTCAGGGGCTTGGCAGCTGGGCACTAATTGTCTAGCACATTTAGCACATTGAAAATTGACAGTGACCCAGAAAATGTCAACTTATAAAAAGAGAATGTGAAGGGAATAAAATAAAGAGAAACTAACTTGGTGAAATTTGTCTTCATAGGCAGCAAGGACAATACCTGTAGGATATGGCGCTGACTGCAGAAAGCCAGTTGATGAACGCTCTCACTATCAGGGGAGATGGGAACCAGAGCTTCACAGATGGCACGCAAGCTATGCTGACATTTCACGTTTTCTCTTTTTCCACCAGTCAACTATTTATACTCTGTCCTTAGCTTCACCGATATGACTATTAAAACTGAAGAAGTTCTATCGTTTCTTGGTATCAGTTGTTGGAGATGACAGGAAACAGCCTACTATTTGGAAAATGTCACTGGTAATTTCAATTTTGTTTTATTTTTTAATAGCATCATGACACTGATGAATGAAATCAGAGTCCTTTAACAACGTGTCCCTTAAATTCTACTTGGAAAGTTGTTATTTAGACTTCTGTTGAATAAAGCTTTTGGAGAAATTCTTTGTGAATTGTACATAGATACTATAATGTATTTTAGGGGGGATATATATGTTAAGTATGTTATTAGAAATTTTATTATTTAGTTATTTTGTTCAGCTGAGGATGAGAAAGGAAACTTTGGAATAGAAGGTCAATCTTTCTTCTTTCACATTCAAGAATGTATTACCTCCACCTCCCCTCAAAAGTTGAGGACCTATGCCAAATGAAATTAAGGCAACATATAGAGAAAATAAAATGAATCTCATTTAATAGCAAACCTATTCTGGATTCATAGTGAGCTGAAAAAATTGTTGGCAGATTTATTCATAAGGAAAGGCTAAGCAGAATAGACATTCAGCCTACTGATTTAAGAATTCTAGGCAGGAAATAATTGTGGTACCAGGGAAAAGAATTAAACACCAATATAACTGCAGTTGAAACACTAAAAATGTGTTAATAAATGCTGTTGTATGTCAAAGTGCCACATATTATTAGTTAGTGTTTACATACATACTACAAATTAATGTTAAGGGGAAAAAACACAAGATAAAGCCAGTGATGCCTGAATCCAGAGCAAGCAAATCTCAAAATTATTTTCTTAATAATAAAAATAGTGATCATGTGGCTAATCATGTGCTAGACATTTCCAGCCCATATAGTAAATAATCTCATGTAATCCCCCCAGCCACTGTTCCAAAGCAGGTCACAGCCCTGATTTTAAAGTGAGTCACAGCAAAGTTAAATATTTTACCAAGGACACCCAGGTATTAGGAGACTGAACTCCATAACACTGTGTTCCTAAGTGAACAAGGTTTAATTATGGCAGAAGAGTGTCAGATCTATCAATGAGATTCATCTTTTGGATCACCTGTGGATGTCTAGTCCTCAAGAAGAAAAAATAAATAAAATAAAACAAAAGCAAGGCAAAGTAAACAAAATACCTGTATGGCTGCTGGAAGGAGGAGGTTCAGAAATGGTGAAGACAAGGAGAACTTTTCAAGAAAACTGGACCAAAGTTCAGCTGCTTCTTTTAAAACTCTAAAGAAGCAGTGGACACTGGCTTTTCCTCTCTCACTCTTTGGTGACTTGATGGAGGAAAGTGGCAAAACCATTTTGTTTCATCCCTCCAAAGAGCCAGCCAGTGGATGGTTACGAGGTCATCCTACGTCTGCAGACCAAGGTAAGCGGTAGGAAGCTCTGGGCCACAAAAATGGCTTGTTTCTCTCATTTGTAGGTATTGAAGAATTTTTAAATACAGTTTTTATGAAGGTTTCCTGACATTACAACCTACTTAAAAATAAGTGTTTAAATACTTAAAATCATAAGAAAAGCTATGATACACTGTTTCGTATTGGTTCTTAGCCTATGGATAGTGACATTATTGGCTAGGAGGCATTCCCTTGGGCCCGTTACTGCTGGTGGCTACCCCCAGGTCATTTCCCCACCCAGAGCCAATCTCCTGGCTGGACTGGCCCTTGTGGTTCTTATTATGATTGCAAGATGCAGCTCAGCAACCATCAGGGAAAGCGAGGAAAGGGGTGCAGACTTGGGCCTCTGCCTTTGTTAGGGTCATGGGTAGGGTTTCCTGGAAGTAGTGTTCCCAGGAAGGGAACAGTGGGGTGACTCAAGCAGTCAGTTTGCCAGACTGCCCCAAAGGTGAAACTTCATGGGTGGGAGAGGCCTGGCTTCTTCCCCAGTTTTTAGTTAGTAACTGGGTCCCATAGCAACTGGCAATGTTTATGGGAGAATGGATGCCTTTGAAAGGGATGCCTCAGCAATCCAAAGCTTAATGTCATGCACTGACACTGCAATAAAAAAGCTGATTGTGAGGCACTCACAATACAGATATCTACTTTACTTCCATTGAGTATTGTGGGGTTTAATGAAATGGGCATGGGGTCTGGAGTCAGGTTGCCCGGATGTACACGTCACGTATTCTATTTTCAAACTCTTAACTGTTGGCAAGTTACCTTCCTATTCTGCCCCAGTTTTTTCTCATTTGGAAAGTGGTAATAATAATAGTTCTTGTTTTGAGGACTACCTGGCGCATATGGTGATGAATGTTTGCTATTATTCTTATGCTCAATAGTTAGCAGGCATCTTTTGAAAAATTGTGTTTCATCTACAGACAAAAATTTCAAGAAGGAAAATGGTGTTATTTGCTCATAGATCATAGTTGAAATATAACTTACTTCATTTGTTATGGATATCTCAGGAAGAATTATAAATCAAACTTTTATCAATTAAGTTAAAATGTAAGATCCCTGGAAAATTTCCCTTTTAAAGGTTCTCCATTGAACAGAGGAGCTGAGATGTAAGATCATCACTGTAGAAGACTATGGTCTAATCCATCTGCATATGTTTAGATTTCATGTAGGATTTACGAAAGCAGATCATCTTCATAAAAATAAAGTATCTTTTCTAACAGCTCATATCTAAAACTGCAGTAGCTCATAATTATGCCTAATTTAAAGATGAAATAAATGCATTCTGAACTAAACAATGTTTTCATATCTGTAAATCTTACATTTAGAAACACATCGGAGATGGGATTGACTTTGGGGGGAATGGGTGGGTGGGAAGAGAGACAGAAATGGGGATGGATGTAATACAATAACAATAAAATTAAAAAAAAAAAGAAACACATTGGTAACCTTCTAATTGAAATTATAAGTAAATTTATTATGTTTTTTCCATGGATGCTGTTATTCTAAAAATCATTTATCTTTTTGGATCTCCAAAGGGATGAAATTTGAAGTTAAAAAAATGAAAGTAATTAAGATATTTAATGAATAGTCCTTTTCAAACACAGGAATTTTATTTTTTTAAAGATTTTATTTATTATTTCCAGAGAGAGGGGAAGGGAGAGAGTCAGAGAGAGAGAGAAACATCAATGTATGGTTGCCTTTCACCTGCCTCCAGCTGTGGACCTGGCTGGAGACCTGGTTTGCAACCTGGTTATGTGCCCTGGCTTAGAATCGAACCTTTGGGTTTGCAGGTTGGCATCTATCCACTGTGCCACCAGCCAGGGCCAAAACACAGGAATTTTAAACTGACTCAAATATCTACAATCATTTTATCTATCTTACCAAGATTATTGGATGTTATTGTGTAATTCAACTTTTACATTTTATCTTGGTTAGGATAGTTTGGGTGGCAAGTAATAACAGACCATTAGAACAAAGTCAGCCCCACACTGTATTCAGTGGTCGGGGGTGACTCAGGCCCCTGGGGTTTGGGGGTGTCCTCTCTGCCTTCCTTGCTGCCATCTGTCTTGTGTCTTTTTCTGATTGCAAGATAATTGACTCAGTGTTCTTAGTTTCAGTAGCTTGCCTTCTCTTTTAATCTCATCAAGTCCAGAAGAGAACTTGCTACCCTCCTGTTTCCACCTGCCCTATCATTTCAGCCATTCTAGTCCCACTTACAATAAAATCATCTATCACTTCCCCCCTTTACTTCCCCTTTCTACCCACTGAATCATAAACATGTTCCTTAATTAAGAAACAAATTTTAGCTAGCCCATCTTATTGCTATTTTAATCTATAATTTCATTACTCCCTTTCCACACTAAAAACCCAAATAATCTTCTAGTTAATTACCTCGCTTTTTTTGCACTGTCAGATTATTTTTTTTCTAAAATGTAAAGGAAAATATCTCCAAATATTTACATATTTTACAGTTGACAAGATTTGCATACTTTCATTTATTCAATAAAAGAGATAAAATAGAAATTATGAGAGCCCTAAATTAGAGGTGATAAAACATGCTTGGGAGAAGGAGGGTGGCTTGCCTTGGCTGGTATGGCATGGTTGGTTGGAGTGTTGACCTGTAACTAAAGGGTCATTGGTTCAATTCCTAGTCAGGGCACATGCCCAGGTTGTGGGCTCAATCCTTGGTTGGGGTACACGAGGAGACAGCCAATTGGTGTTTCTCTCTTGCATTGATGTTCCTCTATCTGTCTCCCTCCCCATCTTTCTCAGATGAAGATAAAATAAACCTTAAAAAAAAAAAAAAAAAGGAGTGTGGCTTTCCCAAGATTATGTGGCTAATAAGTGTCCAAACATGAACTCAAACCTAGAAAGGCTATGAAACAGAGATGTGCTGCTTATGAGCCTTCCCACATGGTTGGGGACTGACATATATGACTTTCTTCTTCTTCTTTCTCTCTCTCTCTCTCTTTTTTTGGCCTGAATTTCTCTTGAATCTCTTGACAAATAAGTTTTTAAAATATTATAAAGCATGGTGCCCCCCCGCTCCCCCACCAATTAATAGGAGTTGAGTTTGGATCTTTGTTTTGTTTATAATGATCGAGTCTCAGGGCCAAATGGCCTCATAATTCTCAATTCACTCTTATCCCAGCAATGATATTGGAATGGATTAGAAATGTTTCTTCTAGATGTGACAGAAACTAAATGAAAAAATTTAAGTAAGAGCTTTTGGAAATATAAAGGGGCAAATGCTTAAATTCTTATTAAATTCTCACACACTGAACAGGTAGATACAAAACTGGTCTAGGAGCTCCTCTTGGTGATAGAAAGGCCTGTGTGAGGTTGTAAAAACAAGCTGCTCATTCTGAATGGGAATGATTTCTACCCTGTAACAGTAGCCCCCAGGGAGGTAAGCGTAGGCCCCACCCTTTAATACTGTGAAATTCATTTCACAAATGCAGGTGTTAGAATTGCTCTTTCCAAGATAAACATTCTTGCTAAGACAATGGAAACAAAGACAAAGTCTTACACATATAAAACAGGGCTCCCCACATATTAAAATGTGTTTAAATGCTTATTAAAGTAATCTAATCTTAATATTTTTATATAAAACAAAGAGTCTGTAGAGCAAGAGACCAAAAATGCCAGACAAAATACTCATTATGTTAAGTAAATTGAGTTAATTTTATTTAATGAAATTGATGCTTTATTAGATGAATATAGTTAATGAATCATACTATATGAATTTTTCCTCTGGTTTATATAATTACATTTCTGTTTATCTATTGGTGGAAATAGTTTTGCTTCTTCTTACAGCTACAAATGAAGGGTAAAAAGAGTAAACTTCATTTTATATCCTTCGCAGATCAGGATTGTGTGAGGACACATAACAATGATCAGTGGTATGCCAACTTGACATATCTGGGGCAAATGACATATCTCATTAACCCTGATGGACTATGGTGACATTTTTCCATCTATTTATGAGGACACAGATGAGTAAGGAAGAAATAGTTCTATATTTCTCTACAGATCCCTCTCTGGGAACCAGGTTACAATTATTTATTTTATAATGACTCAATCCATCTGGAATTTAATGTTCAATTATGTCTTTTCATATTAATACTTGATCAAAGTGTGACATGGATTTCTTTTCATGTTTCATTAAAGTTTATGGTAATTTCAGTGGGTTGAGAATCTAAGAGTTGTGAGTACTTTGAATTTTATTCTTTTAACATAACCGTAAATCAAAAGGGTCAAATTGATTTGTGTTAGATTATGAAAGACCAAAGTAAATCTACAACCAAATTAGTAAAGACTAGTTACTTACAAATGTGTCAAGGGAAACCATCCACCATTATGTTCATTGCAGCAGATATTCCAGGTGTGAAAGGCAAGTTAGTTTCATAGAGTAAGAAGGTGTAAAATTGAGATGGTCTCTGATTGATGACTGCTCTTCTAAGGGGGAAATGGAGCAACTTTCTAATTAGTTTTCAAGCACATTGGGCAGTCCCTGGGTTGGCAGCCAGGGAGCAGCAAGCAGTTTGAGACATTAAGATAAAAAGATTGTTCGGTGTGGTAGGTGAAGGTTTTCTGTTGTAGTCGTTTCCTGGAAAAAACCTTTTTTGGGTTCAGTGGGTGCTTTGATGCCATTAATTTGTCATAATGATCTTTAGTTGGGGGCGAGGGGCTGCTATGACAGTCACTCATGAGTGATAGAAGTTTGTCTGTTAAAAACATACGTAGACTCAGGAATCAGAATATATGTGTTAATGTCCCACTGAACCACTCCTTGTTTATGGGATCTTGAGAATTTAAACACTCCTTGACTCAATTTTGTTATCTATAAAATGGAACTAATAATAATATAGGGAGATTTTTGAAATACATAGAGCCTGATACATCATAACAATTAATGGGTAGCTAATATTATTTGTGGATACTGCTTCAATGTTTTGTAGTTAAAGAATATAAGAGAAGAAACTTGTATCCTCAAGGTAAATTTTCTCATTAATTACTATGGCTTGGGGTAACCTTCCAATCCACCTTCTCCCAGGAGACTAAAAAGCATGTGAACACAATTTTGGTTCTGCTTAGTAAACATGTGGTCTTGGCCCTGAATCTGGCCAGATTTTCAGTATTTTTCCCCCTTGACAATCTCTGAACTTCTAAGAAAAGCCTGTCCAACCTACACAGCCATCAAAATCACTGTTAAAGAGAAAGAAGATGCAAATATCTCTAAGTGTAATTTCAAAATTCTTCTTGAAACCCCCTTTTCAGTACTTGAGAAGATATTTATATATGAAAAATTAGAAGAAATTTATCAACTACTTTAAAAGATTATCATAAAGGTGGAAATATTCCTTACGGTGTTCCGATGGGTCTCTTAAAATGTCAGCAATTCACACATATTGGAAGAGTTGGCAAATGTCCTTACATTTGGGTTTTAATTACAATGTCAAAGAAGCCAGCACCTGTGCGTAAAAATGATGTCAGACACACTTCCTTGGGCAGTTCCAGTCTGTTGATCTGTGTTGTTTTCAGAGTGGACTTAGGCTAACTATGTGATAAGCCCCTTGGAATGTTTTGAGATATGGTTTCTGGGTCAGTATTTTTCTTCATCTACACACTCTACTGTATTTATAAGTATATCTCGGACACATTGTCTTGTCTTTAATCACAGAGGCAGCAATTCAAGGGGCAATGCTTGAATTTTTCTCCATTTAGAAGGGGTTTTTCCCAATTTTCCCAGAGGAGTTCACGTTCCTGAAGTAGAGGATAATGCTGAGCATTTTTTTCCAGGCAAGAAGAAACTCGTTTGTGAAGTAGGTGTGCCTGAAGTCAAAGAACATGAACATTTTCCCCCTCTAGGCCAGAAAATCTCCAATAGGTGCTAGAGTAAGCAGTTACAGTTATTAACTCTTGAGTTATTACCATGAGTAAAAATTTAGGTCAACTCATATGAAATTGCTCAATTTAACAAATTTTGATATGCAAAAATTAGTTTTATCTGGTTCAACCTACTCAATTGCTATATATGTGCTGGGTGAGAGATTTTTGTCCAGGCTTGTCCTCAAGCAGATCCTATGTTGGCTCAGGTCCCAACACCACCAGCCAGTGTTTGCCTTCTGCAGTGGGCAGATGGCAGGAGTCAAACAAGGGCTGATAACCGTGGAGTTACTACGTGATCCTAAGAGAGAAAACCCACTTAACATGGTGTGTGACAAAGAGCTTGGACTTAGGAGTAAGACAGTGCTCAACTCATCCTATTGTTATGTGCAAGTCACTTCATTTTTCTGAGCTTGTTTCCTTGTCTATAAAATGGAACTACAATAATAGAATGAAATGAGGTAATACACGAAAGAAAAACTAGCTTACAAGGTCTGTGGTATTGTTGGCAGCACTTACTAAGTGCTCTTGACCTGCCATTTCTCCATTGAGAATGTGCCATTTCAAGGCTGGAATAAGGGCTATCTTGTGTGATGGAAGAGATGATCTTGTATGATGTGACAAGGGCAGCTGTCCTGTCTTTGCAGTGGCATTTTACCTATGCTGCAGCCTTGAGCCTTCCCTTCTCAGATGTGCTTCTCAGCCATGTACTCAGGGCTGACTCTCTTGGAAAAAGCAAATGGCCTGTGTTTAAGTACTTAAGTATTTGGGCTAATGCTCATTCTAATTTAGACTTAATAAGTTTTTGTTAAGCATTGGCTACATGTAAACATTTGGTTTCAGACCATCTTTTAAATGTGTTTAAGGTATTTCTAGGTTTGGTTTGAAAGAGGAGGATAACAATAGAAGAATATTAATATATATCTAAAGCAAGTCTCTTTAGAGAGAAGCCAGTTGCTGAAAAAATATACATTATATGTTATATATAATCACCTTCCATTTTGAACAGTTCATGACATAAGAATATCATATCATACCAGGCATTCATACAACCCACTGTCTAAAGAAGTTCAAGTTTTCCATTTTCATGTTCCCAGGCCTCTGTGAGGTGACCCTAATCTACATTTCTGGTCTCATCTTTTTTCCTCCTTTATATCCCATATGTTATGGGCTGAATTGTGTCCCCCAGAATTTATATGGTGAAGTCTTAATCCACTTCAGGATGTGAACAGAATGTAGTTGCATATGGAGATGAGGTCTTTAAAGAAGTGATTAAACTAATATTTTGAGCTATTCCTAATTCAATCTGACTGATGTTCAAAGGGGAAATTTGGACACACATGGACACCAACACCAGGGAGGTGTGTGTGTACACATGAGGACACAGCAAGAAGATAGCCATCTGCTGGCCAAGGAGAAGCCTCAGAAGAAACCAAATGTGTCGATAGCTTGATATTGGACTTCTAGCTTCCAGAACAGTGAGAAATACACGTCTGTAGCTTAAGCCATTCTATCTGTGTTGTGTCATTATGGTAGCCCAAGCAGACTGATACAGAACACAACTAGACTGCTCATTAGCTCTTAGATATATGCCAGGTTTTCCTTTCTTTGCAATTGTTCTTTTATGTACTGTCTTAGCCCATTCAGGTTGCTATACCTAAATACCCTAGACTGTGTGGGTATACACAACACAAAAGAAATTTATTTCTCACAATTCTAGGGGCTGGGCAGTCTAAGACCAAAGTGCCAGCAGATTCAGTGTCTAGTGAGAGCCAAATTCCTGATTCATAGACAATAATTTTCCTCACAAAGTGGAAGGGGTAAGGGAGCTCTTTGGGGGGGGGGGCGATCTCTTTTATAAGGGCACTAATCTCATTCACAAGGGCTCCATCCTCATGACCTAATCACTATCCACAGACCCCCAATTCCTAATATATCACAGTGGGCATTAGTTTTCAACCTATGAATTTTGAAGGTACACAAACATTTGCTCTATACAGTACCTCCATATACCCAAATTTCTTTCCCTGTACTAGCTGGGCATATCTCCCCTACCCTGTGGTTTACAATTTACCACATACTTTTTTTCTTGAACTCTATCTCTCCTATCCACATTCACCCCTCCAAAGTAGAAAAAATTTCATTCATTAGTTCCTCTTTTATAATTTTAAATCATGTTCTTGAAAATAATAATAGACTAGGACTTATGGAACTTGAACTGATGATGGAAAAGACCACAGAGTCTTTTAATTTAGTTAAGGTGTATTTTTAGAATAAAAAAGATTTATGCCTGACTTTGGCCCAAAGAGATGGTTCTTGTTGAGAAAGAAAGGTTGAAGAATTAGAAGAAAATTGGTCTTTGCTGGAACCAGGTGTTAAGGGAGACAGAAAAGTTCATTATAGAGGAAGGCTGGTCTTGAAAGGAGAAGCAGCTCATGATCTGAGACTGGAAGGGAGGTAGCAAAGAGAAGAATGGGCTTGTTTGGAGTTTGTTATTTCTAGAAGCATTAAGAGCAGAGCCCCAGAGCTAGGTTTAATACCTCTACCCATTATGCTGGATCTGTGACCAGCATGGCTTTGAAATTCTGTTAAATCTTAGCTTTTCATGTTTACAATGGGTAAAATCATCAATGTCATAAAAGGGTTAAGTGGATAACATATGTAAAGTACTTACCACAGAACCTAATAATAGCAATAATAATAACTCTGTGATTGGATATGTTCATGAATTGTATGCACAGGAACGGTAAACCAGAGCAAGGCTGCAGCTGTAATTCATAAAGGAACAACTGCTACTCATATTAGCCAGGAGAGGAGGAGATTTGGTCATTTTTGTGCTTTGAACAATGCTCATAGGTTGTGTTCAGACATGATATTGTATGGGTCTTGCTTTTATCTTGATCCATCACCATCACAGAATGGTCTTATCTGGTGTTGATGTTCTGCAAGGTTGTTTATGAGAACACCAAGGCCCAGCCTTGAGTGGCAGGGCGGTATCCACACCAAGGTCTGGCTGCTCACTGCCTGATTGGTTCCTGTGAAGCCATCTGCTGAAAATGAAGTTTAGGGGCTTAGATGGCTGTTGACAATTTTTTTGGGGGTAGTCACTGAAGAGTGATGTGCAAACCTGAAGGTCCAGCCAAAGTTAGAGATCACAGGTGTGTTGTGACCATATGCACCGTGTGGTAATAGCTACACAACACAGGTGAAAAGAAGAGACAGCTCATTAGCTCTGCAGGTCTATAGCTCCACACATCTGTGACTCCTAGGAGTGGAAGAGTGCACAGGGACAGCCACATCTACAGCCAGGGGACCCATGTGATCCCAACCACAATGACAGTGTCACTAAAGAGAAGCTCCCTTGATACTACAAACACTCCAGTTACCCACTGACCTCCACTTTGTCAGACTTTCCTTTTTCAGACCCAATAAAAAGGCAAAGATAAACTTTCCAAAGATTACCCTGTTAAAAAGCCTGTTTGCAGTGAACCTGGCTAAGTTCTTTCGACAGCCAGTAATGAGTCCCTAGAATACTTCCCTGGTCAGATAAATACTGCTAGCCAGCTCTGTCCCCAACATATCCCAGATGTGCCCAGTGCTCAAGAATGAAAGCTTGACTGGAAAAGGGAAGGCAGACTGCCCTGAGGTCAGAACCTCTCAAGAACTGTACCAGTGACCAATCTAGCTTTTGTGTTTCCCAGTCCCCCATGTGTGAGCTGTTACCACCTTGTGAAGAAGGTTCACTAAGAGAGACTTCCATAGAGTAAACTTTCCATGAACCCTCTCTCCAGGACAAGTGAGAGTAAGAACATTTTTTTTTATAGCAGAGTGGCATTGAGAGCAGATACATCTTTATTCGGATGCAAAATTTTCAAGGTAAGTACTTGATCTGTATTTAGTCTTCACAAATTTCCAACTGAAAAATTAGAGTCAGATTTCTAAATTGATCCAATTGTATTTGACAGTTGTCCAATAACTAAATTAAGTACCAAATAATCACTTTCTTTCATATTTACATCCATATTGATAGACCTTGTTCATCTTAATTGTAAGAACTGATTTGACTTTGAGGTTTCAAAATTACATTTGTCCAAGTTAAGTAAATTATTCATTCTTGTGTCAACTCTGTCTTATCAACATCAAGTTCATAAATAAAATTAAAATGTTATTTTCTTAGTCACACTAGCCACATTTCTAGTACTCAAAGGCCACATGTGACTAGTGGCTACCATATTGGATAATACAGGTGTAGAAGATGCCATCTTAGATGCATCAATAATGCAATCACATGGACTTACAGCAGTTACTCTGTAGCCAAATTAAGGCAGTGGCCAAGGAAATTAACAGCATTTACTTGGCTTCTGCCTGGCACAGAAGTCTCACATGTTATGGACATATTGACTAGTTCAGCTTGAGCCACAGATCATCCAGCCTCCTTGCTGACCAGGCCTTAACACATGTTACCCAATGTCTTTCTTGTGGCATAAAGTCAAGTATTTGTTCAATGGTTGCTAATATCATCTACTAGTTTTGATTCTTGTTTTACCTCGAGTGTGTTTTTTAAGCATCTATTCAAAGAAAAGAAAGACTTTCAGTTTGCTACCTGAACTTCATACAGTCTCTGTTACATAAATTCAGTGTTGCCATTTTTGAAATGGTACTAGCTGAAAGAAAATGGAGTCAAGGCCACTGAGGTTTATTTGGCAATATTTGAATTTGGGTCTTCTGAACTTATTTTAATGGTCCAGCTCACATCTTTACCTGTCCTAAAACTCTATGGTTTAATTGCTTTAGAAATGTATTAAAAAAAGGGCTTAGTGTAAAGTCCAAGAAATTTACAGTTCAAGGTACCTTGTTTTCAGTATCTAGATTGAAAAGTACGAAACTTTGACTTTAAATATAATTTTAATACTAGCTATTCAAAACACAATGACAAATGTATGACCATGTGGAAATGCATTTCTGGAAGGAAGCTGCCCTGAATGACTAGAATCTCTTTTGATAAATCTTTAGCCGCTGTGTATGTTATTGAGAGATCAACCAGCAGGAAAGATAATGTTATCTGAGTTAATGTCTTTAGCTTTAAAATAAGGAAGGCAGATAAATAGCAAGGTTTGTAAATACAGCCTAGTGTGACTAATGGGCTGTGACAGAGCCCTTCTGGAAAATTGTTCTCCTGTGCTTGGAGTTTCTGATGAACATCTCCAGTTGAAGCAATGGATTCATATACTTCTGTTGTTTATGCTTCTGCCTAATTCTTATGGACTACTTTGCATCAAAAGCTAGCATCTTTTCACAGGAAACATCGAACTTACATGCACACATAAACACACACGTGCAGGCAAACTCTTCATGTAATTATAAAATTCAACCTGATAAAAGGGAAGGAAAGGTATCATTGACCATGATAAATGAGGAGATAAAAAGGTAAATGGAACTTCCACTGTTCTAAATGAGTCACTTACCATGACTACTCTTTGTGTATTACAGTTACTGACATAATGAAAAGTGGGAGCTTAGTTTTGGTGTGCCCAGGATGTCTGGGTACAGGATGTTTAAATGTTTAACAATTAAAGTGGTATTCAGTTAAATCTGTTAGGCAGTTAAATACATTACCAGAGGAGTAAGCTATTTTTGCAGTGTCCTTAAAGGACATTTTATGAGGGACTCTAAAAGTTAACACTTCTATGCTCCTTTTGTCTAATTTTAGATTTTCTGGGTTCATATTGAAAGCTGGCACAGAGGCACATACAAGCTAGTCACACTTTTTCTTTTATTATTAGAAAAGAATTTTCAAGTGGCACATTTCAATTCTAACATATTTTTTTTTCTTTTACTAAAATATGAAGAATTAGAACTACTACAGGCCAGGTAGCTGCCTAAGAGCCATTGTTTTCCAGGAAAGAAAATATATTAGCAGACAGGAATGCCAAGGAGCTTGGGGCACCAAAGTTGCCCTTTTCTTTTGGAAATCCTGGACCTGTCAATGTTTGCATGCTCAACTAAATATGTGTTATAAAATATATTTTTTCACAAGCTCACATGAGCAATTTCCAATATAAAAAAACATTCTTCTTTGAGTTCAGGGTCTTACCAATTGAGGAAATTTTGAGCAGCTAATGGGAAAGTGTGATTTTTTTAGTATTTAAAGTGGATTCTGATTTTAAATTTATCATGTTGATGCTAAATAATAATTTCTAGGGATGCTGGCTGAGCAACAGCATGTGGTACGGCTGAGATAAATTTAATGCACAGTTGTTCTAGGAATGTCTGCTTTGTGAATTATATTTTCACAAGTGATTATTAATGAATTTGTCTAAACTGGTTAGAGTGGGACTAGAGGGAACATTATGTTAACATTTTAGCATTTATGTCCTCTCTAGGTAACAAAACTTTTTGATCAGTTATGCTTACCATATTGATATTAAAAAGAATCTGAGAATGATCTACTTTGAAGATACGAAAAGACTATTTCCTTCAATTAATAAATTAAAAAAACTTTTATTAGTTAATTATTGTAAGGCTGTTTGCCTCAACTTTGAAATGGTGTGATCAGACAAATCATGGCTTCCAGCCTGGTGCACCTGTTTGATGAAAATGGAGCGAAGAGAAGGGGGCTTATTTCCATTGCTTTGAGTTTTTACATGATACCGATTTCCACAGCATCCCTTGTCCAGATATTCCAGACTGTCTGTCATCACCATCCTAGTTGGATTAGGTATATCTTAAGTTGTTGATACTGAGGTAAGGGAAAATCACAGACATTTCATTTATCATGAGATATCTAGACATGGCGATTCACCCCAATCACCATGGCAAGTGATTTGTAAAATTTGTCACATTTAAACTTTACAAAATCCCTGGAATTTAAGAAGCTTAGTAACTGACCCAAAGTGACCTAGCTAGTAATGACAGAGCAGAAATTTGAACCTTAAAAAGTCTGCTTAAAAGCCTTGTACACTTTCTAATATATTTTACTACTCCTATTAGTTGTGAATTTCCCTCTATTTTGCAGATCATGGCCTCTAGATGCTAAAAGGTATATATAATACTTTTTTTAAGGTGTGCATGCTTATATGTATTAATAATAATGGCACAAATTCCACTACATTTTTGTTGTCATCTGTGTACTAAAGGACCTTCATTTAATTATTTTTGAGAATTCCTGGAAGTATTTTTTGCCAGCCCAAAATGTACTCATACTATTTTGTTTTGGGACCACCCACTCTGCCAATCATTCATTTAGGAATTTCAAATGCCCGCTTGGCACCAGTTGCTGGGGATGAGTCAAAGGCTGGTTTTCCAGAACTTCAGAGCAGCGAGCTTTGATGATGCTAAGTGGCCTTTGACTTTTCCCCTTGAGGCTCACGCTGTTTTCTATGAAAACACTTCCTTCAGCTTTTACCTGCAGACCTTTTCTCCACACAGCTTAGATACCCATTGGAGGGCGGGGGGGCATGTGTATACTATTCTCTCTCTTATCTTTCTCAGTTTCACTTAAAGCCTCTTACTCCTTGTAAATCGTCTGTACTGAGGTCTCACCACTGCACCAGGTACTCTCAGGCATGCCTGTATAGCTAATATATTATAAAGGAAATGTTCAAGCATGTTTGATCTTAGGTGGTATGTTGTTTAAAAATATATGCTTAGAAGGTGTTCTATGATTAGTTTTAATTTTCCTAACTTCCACTCAATATGCCTATCCAACTCTACACAATATTAGTCAAAGTTTAGCTTTGTTATTATTTTAGAGCTTGTTAAAAATGCAGAATTTGGCTCTGGCTGGTGGCACAGTGGATAAGGTGCTGGCCTGTGAGCCTAAAGGTCGCTGGTTTGATTCCCAGCCAGGGCACATGACTAGGTTGCAAGCCAGGTCTCCAGCTAGGTTCATAGCTGGAGGCAGGTGAAAGGCAACCATATATTGATGTCTCTCTCCCTTTCTCCCTCTCTTTCTGACCTTCTCTCTGGAAATAATAAATAAAACCTTAAAAAAAAAAATAATAAGCCCTGGCTGGTGGCTCAGTGGATAGGTGCCAGCCTGAGAACCCGAAAGTCGCTGGTTCAATACCCAGCCAGGGCACATAACCAGGTTGCAAGCCAGGTCTCCAGCCAGGTCTGTAGCTGGAGGCAGGTGAAAGGCAACCATACATTAATGTTTTTCTCCCTCTCTCCCTTCCCCCTTCTCTAAAAATAATAAAATCTTTTTTAAAAGGCAAATAAATAAATAAATAAAATGCAGAATTTGCCTCCTGACCCTAGACCTACTGAATCAGAATCTGCATTCCTGTTGATAATTTCAGCATTTAACAAGATGATCTTTACTATTGATGACCTTTCAAAATAGAGCAGAAACCTGTATTCTTATGGAGCTGAGATATGAGATTGGGAAAATATTGAGGGTACAGAACTATTACATAAAAGCTTTATTTAAAAATTTTTTATGTTCTCTAGGATTTTAGCAACTCTACAAGCTAAAGTCAACTATCCTCAATTATAGGTTCTCTTCCTGGGTCCATAATCTTGACATCTGAAAGCTCCCCCTGAGAATCACCTGTCAAAAATATGCTTTGCCAAGCTGAGAACTAAATTTATATAAATACTTCAGCCTTTTTTAATTGCCTCTGGAGACTCGAATGTCATTTATCAAGCAGGCATCAACTGGAATGACCTTCCCAAAAGAGAGTCAAGGACTCAGGAATCACATTGACACTGTACCTTGGATAGTGTCTTGATGCTTACAAAAACAAGTTTATGAATATTGTCAAATTTAGCACTTATAACCCTGTAATGAAGGTATATTAATGCTCACCTTCTAGACAATAAACTGAGGGTCAGAAAGGTTAATGATTTTTCCAAAGATACACAGATGGTCAGTGTCAAATGAGACTCAAGACTAGACTCTCCTTTCCCAAATTCAGCACTCCTCCAGCTGTTGCCTTTTCTTGTCATGAATAAAGCAGACATCACCAGATGCCTCTCACTTGTTAAAATATGGCTTGAAACACAGAGCCTACATACCCTATATGTTGAGCTACTCTATACAACTGGAAATACAGCAACAATTTGCCTATACTTAGAATACTAGACTAATAGCAAATGCAAGCAACCTACTTTCAAAACAAATGAGCATAAAACATCAGTTTCCACTTTTCTAAATCTGGCCTGGGTTTTAACATACTGTCCACATGGAACCTCAAAGTTATTATTCTCAAGTTGACCCTGAAGCTATTTAATTGTAACCATATCCCTTTCCAGCACTATCTGTGTCTTAGATGTGTGTGATGATACAAATGCGGATGAAAGGCATCAAGGTTCTCTGGAGTAGTCTTATAGTAGTCTTCGTTCCCAAAGGCTGGGTAGATGAAACACTGAGCCTTTGTTTCTCAAAGTTCTAGAGGCTGGGAATGTCCTAGATCAAGGTGCCAGGAGATCTAGTGTCTGGTGAGTCATGCTTCCTACTTTATAGGTGGCCTTCTTTTTTATATGCTTACCTGGTAGAGATCAGAGAGAGATTATAGTTATCTCTTTCATATCTCCCTTTATAAAAACACTAATTCCTTTCATGATGATTTATCTGTATGATCTTATTATTTCCCAAAGGTCCCACCTCCCAATACCATCACATTGGGGATTTAGGCTTCAATATATGAATTTGTGGAGGACATATTCAATCCATAACATTTTGCCTTCCACCAGTTTATGTCCTCATATAAAAAATACGTGTTTCATCCCAACAGCTATGAAATCTTATCTCATTCCACAATCAACTCTAAAGTCTCAAGTGCAAAGTCTTATCTAAATCTCATCTAAATAAGATATGGGTGAGACTACAGGTAAGAAACACCTGGAAGCAAAATTCCTCTCCAGCTGTAAACCTGTGAAACTAGTAGTCTATGCCTTCCAAATATAGTGATGGGACAGGCATAAGATGAACATTTCCCTTCCAAGGGGGGGGGGGCATAAAAAAAGAAGAACGAGGCGGGTGATGGGGAAGCCTAAAACCTGACAAAACAAACTGGAGTTCTGAAGGCCTAACAGTTATCCTCCACTTTGCCTTCTAGACCCACTGGGTGTTGTAGCCTGTGCTGTCACACAGTCAGGTCCTCACACTCAGGCCTTGTACTTGGTTTAATGTGTTATTGTCTCCATCTTGGAATCGTTAATAATTTTTTAACAAAGGGCTCTGCATTTCTATTTTGTATTGAGACCTACACATAATGTAGCTGGTCCTGCTTTCTTGGTTTCAATTGTTCCAGCAGGTTGGTATGGAAGGAAGGGAAAAGAAAAGGAAGAGCCAGTTTTGAAATCCACTCTCTCAGTTGTCACTGTTTCTCTGGTCAAAATTGACCTCTAGAGCAAAAAGGGGATGGATGTAATACAACAACAATAAAATTAAAAAAAAATGACCTCTATAAACAGGAAGAACACAGCTTCATATATGTACTCTTTAGCATATCAGCCATCCTCTTTGTTGCATGACTCATGAGTAATGACCTGTGATTTTTTTCTTCTCTACACTATGGAGGAAGGTGCTTTTCCTGCCTTCTCCTTAAAATCAAGGCGGGGGTGGTGGTGGTGGTGGTACCCTGATCACCCCATTAAGAATGTGATTCTCCATTGCTTCCTCTTTTTATTGGTTTCCTGTTTACACAGAATACTTGATGATTTTACCTTAAGCACATCTGAGCAGAGAAGAAAATTCCAGGAAGGAGACCTAGCTGTGATGATGGGGAAAGAGGAATAACTTTGGTGCAGCAGGTAAGATTCTCAGCATGAGTGTCTAAGTTTACCAAGGACATAATGGTAGACTGGGCTTGAATTGTCTATTGGAACTTATCATAGGGGGTTGCTTATTGGGCGTTGGGGCTCAGGAATAAGAGGCTTATATGGGTGGGGAGAGAAATTGGGTAAGAAATGGGTGCAAAGAAGAGGTAAAGGTGGAATTGCATCTCCCACTTCAGAGAAATGTTCAGAGTGACCCCTCAGGCTCTCTGTGGGAGAGCAGATATTGGGGTTCCTGTCCCAAGGGTGACATTAGTTAGAAAACAATCATGTTCTGCCCTGGCTGGTGGCTCAGTGGATAAGGCGCCAGCCTGAGAACCCAAAAGTTGCTGGTTCAATCCCCAGCCAGGGTACATAACCAGGTTGCAAGCCAGGTCTCCAGCCAGGTCTGCAGCTGGCAGCAGGTGAAAGGCAACCATACATTGATGTTTCTTTCCCTCTCTGCCTCCCTCCCTGCCCTTCTCTCTAAAAATAATAAATAAAATCTTTTAAAAAAATGAAAAGAAAAAAGAAAGAAAGCAACCATGTTCCACAGAGAGTTGCTATTGTACTTCCAGGTGAAGCTAGAAACCTTTGCCTGTTTCCCTCCCCTTCCTCCAGTGCCCGATGCTGGTGGAAATAGAAGCAGAGAAGCCAGAGGAGGAAGGGTAAGAAGAGCAGCCACACTGCTTCTTCCCAATTGAAGCTTGGCTGGAGCTTGGGGGAAGGAAGCAAGAGCCAGGCTATAAATTGGATTAGATTCACTGGAGATCCAAGTAATGCAAGTGACCAGAAACGATGAGATTTGCCCTAGATACATACTAGGGTTGCAAAAACCAATTTGACAAAGCACAGGTGGGCAAGTAGTTAAAAAGAGTTAACGAGGCATCACGTTTTTATTTGCCTCGTATATAATTCAGATTGTTTCATAAACCATTTCCATTTGCACGCGGGCTGCCAGAGGCAGAGGGAGGGTGGGCGGGAGGGAGAGTTAGTTCTCCAGCCCTCCGTGCAATTTCCTCCCTTCAGCTTGGGCCAATTTAAGTCTCGTGTCTGTCCCTGAGCCCAGAAGGGCTCCAACGAGAAGGCTGGGCTCTGATGAGCTTTATCCAGCCTGCGTCTGTCCGCATGGAATGGAGTCAGCTTCTCCTGCATGACAGGGGTCATGTGGAGGGTGGTGGACACCCACATAAAATCAGGTAAGGAGGAGAGGGGTGAGGGTCCTGCTGACTATGGCGCCAAACTCTCCCCTACGTGGGGGCCACCGTATGTGATAATCATGTCTTTGCATCTTGGCAGGGGACCACGTGGCCATTGGCCACATGTCAATCAATGTCCTTCATTACTCATAGTCAGAGGAAGCCACTTGTGCCCGTATTGGCAAAGGACAAGTATCACTTCCAGCATGTGACTGTTGACCATCCTCCCTCCCCTTGTCCTTGTTGGCCTGCCTTAGGGCAAGGTACCTGGCAACTCCGGCCATGAGTCAACCTTGGGGTCTGTTATTTTGAAAATACCCCCTTTTTAATCTTTTTTGTTTGTTTGTTTTTCTTGCTGCCTTCTGTAGGCAAGCTCTAAAAACAATTTAAAAGTCATCTCCAAGAGCTGGCTGTTGTGGCTCAGTGAATTGGTGTCAGTCTGTGAAGCTAAGGGTCTCTGGTTCAATTCCCAGCCAGGGCACATATAACCAGGTCTCCAGCCAGGTCTCCAGCCAGGTCTCCAGCCAGGTCCCCAGCTGGAGGCAGGTGAAAGGCAACCATACATTGATGTTTCTCACTGCCCTTCTCTCTAAAAATAATGAATTAAAAAATTGCAATCTGAAAAACTTAAAAATAAATAAAAAGCAAAAGTCATCTCCAATGTGTTTGTGATATGCATTCCTTCCGCGCTGAAATCACTCTTGAGTTTGCTGTTTAACTTTCACTTTGAGTAGGTAAAGGGTACAGCATCATTGTTGAGAATTGTTTAAGCTCATATGACATTTTAAAAAGTTAAATATATACCATCTTAACAGGGATTTGAAAAGCATGATGAGAGAAGCCAAACAGTGTTTTCTTCGTGATTTAAGAAGAACATTGTATTGCAGTTTTAAAGTATAAGGGACTATAACCTGTATTTATTCATGTTAAAAGATTGAGGACTTCTTTACATTTTGCATTAAAATAAAGTATTTGTCTGAAGGCAGTTTATGCCCTTGATCTAGGAGTATGATCTTGCTTGGAGGTGTTCTCAATGAGTTAAACCTGCCTTTAACTAGCCATCAACTCCATTTCCCCAGCCTTAATTGCTGTCAGTGTCAAGTAAGTAACCTGGAGTTTTGTTCATTGTTTTCCGTCCTTATCTTGGGACAGTAATGGTAGCTGAGACAACATAGGATTGAGCTGACAAAGAGTGATTTGTGGTTTGTGACTCTCTTTTGCCTTCTGAATTGTCTTTCCTCTGACTGCCCTCATCTCTCAGACCTCCAATTTACGTCAATTTAAAACCTTCCTTTAGAAATTAGGAGTGCAGGCTCTGGAGTTAACCTTCTCTGCCTAGTTCTAGAGAACTTAAGCAAGTTACCTATGTTCACCCTACTCCAGATCCTTTAATAATAAAGTAGTAATAATAATACCTACTTCATAGGGCTGTTCTGGAGATTAAATAAATTAATATATGCAAAACACTTAAAATAGTGTCAGGCCTATATTGTGACTGATCGATATATGTTAATTGTTATTACCATTATTCTTTGATATCTTCATTAGGTCCCTTTCCACCTCTGAATCTCAATTTCCTTACCTCCAAAATTGAGACCATACTTTGTCCCACACTCAGATGAACCACATGGGCTCGAACCAGGAGCACAGAGGGAGAAGTTGATACTAAAATGTTGGGGAATTAACACTGGGCAGCATCATGCCACAATGCTATCCTTTATTTCCAGGACCTTTAGAATTTGACCATGCCTGGACTTTTGTCACATACTCATTAGCTGATATCATATCTTCCCATTCAAGGGATTGGCAAAGCCCCTTGCTAGGTCAGGAAAATCTAACTTCTTTCAGGAATCAATTCATTTTTACAAAATATGTTACTTATTCATTAATCAGGGGGGTTCTGATGATGACAGTATTGACCTTGACAAGATTCGATGCCTCAGGCCACAGTGAGCTCCTGAGTTGCCAACACATTCTCTCCCAAGGGCAAGTATATGCAACCTGCGGCCATAGCAGGAGCTGCAGAAAGCTCTGGAAAGGTCGTGAGGAAATGGAGTACAATCTCAGCCAAGGAAGGAAAAACACATAGCCCAAGCGATGTGTGTGTGTGTGTGTGTGTGTGAAAACCACTGCTCCAAGAATAAGTTTGTATTGACTCCTTGCACACTTCTGTTCTTGGGAGTAGAGTCAATTCTTCCACCCCTGTCCTCTCCATTGCCTACTAGGGGCACATCGATGTTGCCATGGCAACCAGCCACCTGGGCTCTCTTAGTTGCTGAAGTGTGAACAATAGCTGACTTTGTCACCAGTCTCTTTTGTTTAGTACTAAAAACCAATGGTCAGGGGCCATTCCAAGTGATAATTTTGACTTCTTCAAAAACTTTCAAATTTACCTGAAGAGCAACTTGAAAGTGATGGGGTTGGGCATGAGCTTCCTGCTACGTGCCCAATTAAGTTTATTTTATAGAATGCCTTTTGATGATGGCTCAGCATCTGTAGTCCTCAAGAGAATGGAAATTCTAAAACACCAGGGAGCTTGTCTGTTCTCTTTTGCATTTTTCCTGTCTCCTAGAATGGTACTTGGTATGCCTGGTGCCGAATACCTGTCTATGGGATGATTGGCTGAATACAAATGCCTATCAGACTGCCCGGCACCCTGCTGAGTTCCTTTTCTGAGGTCTCTTTTCTGCACGTTGGGTACCAGGTTTATAAAGGCCTGCACCTTAATGTTGGCCAGATGCTAACAGGCTGTTATAAAAATGAATGGCCCCTAATACAGGAAACTAATTAACCAACCAAACAAGAGCTGAATATTTCACTTGCTTTGAGTAGTAGGTGGTTGGAGCTGTCACCTCTGTTTTCAGCAAATCTAGGGGAAGGAAGCACATGTTTGTATGGCCTGCTTGGGGCTCCTCGCAGGACCTTACCCCGAGCAGCTGGGGGATTAGAAGAAGCCCTTGCTGTTGAGTGGAAACCTGTTTCAAAGCTTGAACGGGTCTCAAGGCCTTGGCTACAGCATGAAGCAGCCCATGTGGACATATATCTTGTCATGCGTTAGTCATGGCATATGTCATGTAAACTCAACTCTGGCCTTTGGTAAATTTAGTTTTCTTATTTTAAAAGTAGTATGTTTCTTAAAAATATTTTATTTATTATTTTTAGAGAGAAGGGAAGGGAGAGAGTGAGAGAGGGAGAGAAACATTAATGTACGGTTGCCTTTCACCTGCCTCCAGCCACGGACCTGGCTGGAGACCTGGCTTGCAACCTGGCTGGGAATCGAACCAACAACCTTTGGGTTCATAGGCTGGCGCCTTAACGGAGTATATTTCTTGAAGTTACATAGAATTCTTCATTTTTTTCTCCATCCTTCCCTTTCTACCCTCCCTCCCATTCTCTCTCAGTCTCTCAATCTCCTTTCTCCCTCTTCTTTTTCTCCTATCCTCTTTTTCTTTTCCTTTGTTCTTTCTTTTTCCTTCTCTTCCCTTCCATTCCCTTTACTTCCTTTTCCCTTTCTCCCCTTCTTCCTTCCTTCCTTTCTCTCTCCTTCTCTTCCTCCCTCTCCCTTCTGTCTTTCCTCCCCTCAATCTTTGATGAGAACATATTCAATGTAAGAATGTCTTTAAAATAGCATTCTTTCAGGTTTGAATCTGATTCTTTTGACAAATTTTTCTTATAAACACATGAGCTCCAAAGGGGTGGGTTTTACTTTTTTTTTTTTTTTTAATTTCATTATTTTAGAAAGAGGGGAAGGGAGAGAGGCAGAGAGGGAGAGAGACATCAATGTATGGTTGCCTTTCACCTGCCTCCAGCCACAGACCTGACTGGAGACCTGGCTTGCAACCTGGTTATGTGCCCTGGCTGGGGAATCGAACCTGCGACCTTTGGGTTCACAGGCCGGCGCCTTATCCACTGTGCTACCAGCCAGGGCGGGTTTTACTTTTAAACAAACATGTAATGAAAATCCCTAGGTACCAAGCCAGACAATGTACCCGAGGGAGGGTCTGGAAAGTGATAGCATGTGGAGACATGGGGTCTACTTTTGGAGAGGTGAAATCCAGAGCAGGGTTATGAGAGTGGCATGGACAGTCCCCTTGACACTGCATGGACAGTCCCTGAATTCTGTGTCCCAGTTTCCTGGAACACAGACTATACTGGACAAATATTAAGAATTATAGCTACAATACATTTTTGTACCTTTGAAGAGCCTGAAACTTTTTCTCTCCTCTCTATCCAAAGTTGTTCTAAACTTGATTTCTCTGCCTCTTCTCCCTGACACTGAGGAAGCAAAGAAACAAACTGCTGTCAGCATTTAACAGAAGGAAGGTCGCTTTTATCTTTATTTTTCTAAGACATTGCATTCCATATAATTGCTTGGCTCCTCGTGTTCACATCACCTTTACCCTTCTCTCTGCCAAACAGCAATTTGTAGAATATTCCAGTTGGAAGTGATCTCATAGACCATGTTATCCAAAACGTATACTTTATTTGTTGTATTAAAACAGAACACTTCAGAACCTTTAGTAATGTACTGGAGGATACATGCAACTGGGACTGTACGTTACTATTTTTTCTATTATATTCCTGTTCTTAACCTTACTTTGTTACTTTTCAATTATAGTTGACATTCAATATTTTTTTGTATGAGTTTCAAGTGTACAGCACAGTGGTTAGACATTTATATAATTTAGAAAGTGATCTCCCTTGATAATTCTAATAGCCACCTGGTACTATCAGTAGTTACTACAATATTATTGACTCTATTTCCTATCCTATGTTTTGCATTCTTATTGACTCTATTATAGCTATCAATTAATATTTCTTAATCTCCTCACCTCTTTCACCCAGCCCCCCAGCCATCTGGTAACCATTAGTGTATTCTCTGTATCTATGAGTCTGTTCCTATTTCTTTGTTTATTTTGTTTTTTAGATCCCACATATAAGTGAAATCGTATGGTATTTATCTTTCTTTGTCTGACTTACTTTACTTAGCGTAATACTCTCCAGGTCTGTCCATGATGTTGCAAGTGGTAAGATTTCATTCATTTTTTTATGGCCAAGTAATCTTCCATTGTACATATGTGCCATCACTTCCAAATAAACAATTTATTGACTTAGGTTGCTTCTTCCATATCTTGGCTATGGAACACTGAAATAAACATAAGGAGTGCATATATCTTTTTGTATTAGTGTTTTGGGTTTATTCAGCTACATACCCAAAGAGGAATTGCTGGGTCATAGGTAATTCAATTTTTTTAAAGAAACCCCATACTGTCTTCATCAGTGGCTGCACTAATCTGCTTTCCCACCAACAGTGCGCAAGAGGCCCCTTTTCTCCACATCTGTGGCAACACTAGTTGTTTATGGATTTATTGATGCTACCCATTCTGACAGGTGTGAGGTGGTATATAATTGTGGCTTGGCCCTGGCTGGTGGTACAGTGGATAAGGTGCTGGCCTGCAAACCTAAAGGTTGCTGGTTTGATTCCCAGCCAGGGCCCATAACCAGGTTGCAAGCCAGGTCTCCAGCCAGGTCTGTGGCTGGAGGCAGGTGAAAGGCAACCACACATTGATGTTTCTCTCCCTCCCTTCCTCTCTCTTTGAAAATTAATAAACAAAATCTAAAAATTAAAAAAAAAACAAAAAAAAAAAAAGAAGAAGAAAAAGCTTAAAAAATTTGTGGTTTGAATTTCCATTTACCTAATTATGACTGACATGGACCATCTTTTCATATGTTTATTGGGAGAAGTATCTATTCAGGTAATCTGCTTAATTTTTAATTGGGTTGTCTCTTTTGGTGCAAAGGCATGAGTCCTTTATAAACTTTGGATAATGACCCCTTATCATATGTATCATTGATGGATATCTTCTCTCATATAAGAGGCTATATTTTCATTGTTTTGGTGGTTTTCTTTACTGTGGAAAACCCTTTTTAGTTTGATGTAGTTCCATTATTTTTTCTTCTGTTTCTTTTGTTCAAGAACATATACAAAAATACATTATTAAGAAGGATTTTAGAGAGTTTATTGACTGTGCATTTTTCTAGGAGTTTTATGGTTTTGAATCTTACATTTAAGTCTTTAATCCATTTTGGGTTTGTTCTTGTATATAGTATAGAGGGTGGATTAGTTTCTTTTTCTTTCTTTCTTTCTTTTTTTTTTTTTTTTTTTTTTTTTTTTTTTTTTTTTTTTTTTTTTTTTTTTTTTTTTTTTTTTTTTTTTTTTTTTTTTTTTTTTTTTTTTTTTTTTTTTTTTTTTTTTTTTTTTTTTTTTTTTTT
>PVIW01003401.1:0-36220 GCA_004026585.1 Noctilio leporinus | reverse complement strand
CTATGTGTCTGTTTTTATACCAGTGCCATGCTGTTTTGATTACTAGAGCCTTATAGTATAGTTTGATACCAGAGCGTGTGATTCCCCTATGTTCTCCAGGCCCTTGAATTTTGACCTATCATCAGTCAAGGTCCTTCTGAAGGAGCCCCTCCGAGAATAGGATGAGCTATTTCATCATGCTATCCCTCACCAGCTCATCTTGTCCATCCTGCCCTCTGTACTGATTCTTTCTAGTCTTAGTTACTCCTCCCTATAAAATAACCCCTTTCTTTTGCCTAATCTTTGAGGCATGTGCAGATTTCACACCTGGGGCATTCTCCCTGGTGTACCATTCCCTACCTGCATTGCAATAGTCCCCTTTCTCCTCTAGTAATAATCCTTTCAAAAAGTCTCCCCTTGCTAATGTCCAGAGTTTGTTTTTATTTGACATTCTACTCTGGCGGACTTGAGACTTCTCTTATAAGTGTATTCATACCTTTTTACTACTGAATAAAATACCCAGGAGTCTCAATGCCTTATTTGCATAAATTCTAGTAATTTACTTCCTGAATTCAAAGAACATTTATCTCTGTCTGATGAATTTACCTCTACTTTACTTGAGTCTAAATTGGTTTACTCCCAGGCTGGAGACTCCTTGTTTGTCTTGTGCCTTTTTCTCTTGTCCCTCTGACTTACTATACAGGTCATAGCCCCTGGGTCTTGGGCGGCTGAGGAGGACAATGTTTGGTTTACAGGTTCCTGCTGAGGTTTCCCAGATAAGAGTCTACAGGATCCTCCTCCTATTCCCTAATGTCTCCTACAGCCTCAGGCTCTGCTCCCTCAATGCATTATTCATACCAGTGGTCCTCAACCAGTGGCCATTTTACTCCCTAGGGGATCTTTGGCAGTGCTAGGAGATGTACTTGGTTGTCATAACTTGGGGGAAGTGATTATTGGCATCTAGTGGGTAGGAATCAGGGGTGCTGCTAAACATCCTACAATGTGCAGGACAAGCCTTTGTGACAAAGAAGGATCCAGCCCCACATTTCATTAGTGTCAAGGTTGAGAGATACTGATTTACAGGAGCATCAATGATTTGAAAAAATTGAATCAAAGAACATTTGCATATTCAAAACCTGACAGCAGAACAGCAAAACCTGTCTAAGAGATGTACTATCCTCCTCCAATCACCCTGTTGATTGTTTTCCTTGAGGTGCTTAAGCTCTTGGAGGAAAAAAGGGTCAACAATTTGGCAACAAAGATTTATTTGCTAGTTTGCAAGGTTAAGTACAACATGTATAACTTTACCACATGGTTACAACCCAACATTTGTGCTTTGTGGGGTAAGCAAACATTCGCTAGAGCACAAGAAAAGTACACACGATATTCTGAGATTGTGTAAAAAATAAACATCCTTTTTCATTTCATAGCACAAAGAATTTTCAGCTTGAGATGAGGAATACATTTTAAAATTTGACATTTTAATGAACGTGTCAAATTACATGAAGAACCGAAATTTGGACTATTTATATAGTTAAGTGCCTAATGAAATGGGGTTGGACTCCTGGGGTCGGTGGTAAGAAGGGATGTGCAGCTTACAAGGAAGCGTTCTGGACATTTCAAGATGTGCCTGATGCGTAAGGCCAGCATTGCTGGTGTGGAGCCTTGCTCCCATTTAAAATTACTTCACAGGCTTAAAAAATATTGTAAAGGCATAGCATTTCAGGAAATCTTCAATAAACACCTTCTTTGATCAAGAAAATACAAGCCAATGTAGCTCATTTAGTTGAATGGAAAAGAGACTTATTAGGGTGAAATTAAGATACTTTCATTTTCCAAAAGGCTAAATCTCTTGTTATTAAATACTTAAATGTAATAAGGCTTTCTTTTTCCCAAATTTCACACCCATATCTTTGAATCAGGAAGAGTCTATGACCCTAAGTATTAGGTCAAATCCTCCACCTGTCAATCTGAATGTCATATGAGTAGCAGGTCTGCCATGTGGGTACCATCACATGTAATCAAACCACTGAACTCAAGTATCAATATGTGATTTGAGATGATAATCCTTTCGGATTTTATAACTCTCTAAAATAACTCAATATATTATTTAAAATAATCTCTTCATACTTTACAACAATAATAATAATGATAGTTTATATTTTATATAATTTATATATGCAGATTTTATTTCAAAAGCTTCTTTCTTTCTTTCTTCTTTTCATTTTCTTTAATTTCTTTATAGAAAGCATGCCCTTAGGGTAAAAATTATGTAACCATGATAGCCAACTAATATACGGATGGAAACAAGACAATTTTGATCTCTTTCTCTTTCTCAGCAGAACACCAATAGTTTTCTGATTAGTTAGGAATCCAGATATTGTTGGGGAGGTGCAGAATATTTATCAGCGGGTTGCAGTAAATAAATGAAAAACCTCATTAGAAGACATTGATGATACTCTGACAGTTCTGTTAATATCCACTGACATTAGTCTGAAAATGGAAATTTTTTTACAACAAAGTTCTGGAAATTTCCCACCCATATTTCACGTTCATCTGGGCTGAGAGCCCTGTAATCTGCTCAAAAAAGTAATGTAAAAGTTACAGCATAGTTTATAAAGTTATTTTGACCAATGACTTTGTTTCCAGTTGATTCATATAATTGGCAATTTTACACATTTTATGTTATTAAAGATAGTTGACAGCAGCTTTCTTGGAATTTGGGCCTAGTTATAAGCTTTTAATTTGAGGCCCAGCCAAGTTTCTGTTTTCCCAAGCATTCTAATAAAAACTCTTTGGAATTCACTCATATGTTGTATTAATTTGCACAGATCTATATTTTACTTTTCCTCATATTTACTCCATGGTTAGTAGCCTTGGACAGATTTTTTTAATAGCTCTGCTAATGTGATGCAATATTTGAGAAAGGTTAGAGCATTTACAGAAAATCACTGGAATCTAAGATGGGGTAAAGGAAAGGAACACTGTACAGGTCATTGCCGCCTTATCCCAGTTCCAATAGCCAGTCGAAGAGACTTGGGGTCCCATCCTTCTGCTCCTCATGAATTTTGCAGTATTGAACAACAGCATGGAAAATATCCCCCACTTTCCAGGCCTTCTGATGAACCAGTTGCACGACATCTAGAAACTAAAGCAAAGCACTGAGTTAGAGCTCACCTATCACAGAGGACCCTCAAAGTCATCTCACTCAAATACTCTTCCAAGGCCAACAGCTCTTCAGGCTAGTTTTTGAATATCACTGGTGACATGGTGCTGTTTTCCAAGATAGCCTAACTTTTTTTCTAGACAGTTTAGCTCATTGGAGAGTTCTTTCAACTGAACTGGAATTTGTCTCACAGTAGCTGCCGTTTATTGACGAGAGAGACTAGATGAAACTTTTCTTTCAAGAGTCTGTCTTTTCAATATTTAAACAATTTCCACTGGTCTTCCTTTCTCTGGAATAGACTTTCTCTGACAGGATGGTCTAGTATGGTCCCCAATACCTTTTACATGTGTCAAGAATATAATTATCCCTGGCCAGTAGCACAGTGGATAAGGTGCCAGTCTGCAAACCCAAAAGTTGCTGGTTCAATTCCCCAGTCAGGGCACATAACCAGGTTGCAAGCCAGGTCTCCAGCCAGGTCCATCGCTGGAGGCAGGTGAAAGGCAACCATACAATGATGTCTTTCTCCCTCTCTGCCTCTCTCCCTTTCCCTCTCTCTAAAAATAATAAGTAAAATCTTTTAAAAAATAATCTTTAATTGGGTATATACATTCAGACCAAATAGACCAAGTGCTAAATTTTTGCACCGAGTCCCCTTTTGATGCCTCATTCCATCCGGGAAAGTCCCCTCCACCATCATCAAGCACTAAGAGCAGTTGGCTTTCCTAAATTTATCCCCTGATTATTGCCACTAGCTTCAACTGACTGCAATCTAGAAAGTTCTTGACTGCAGGGAAATTGTGAGCTGGTGTTAGAAGATGGGGAATTGTCCTACATGGTTCCTTTCATGATGTTGAATACTTTTGGTTGGAGCCCAGCTTGAAGACTTTACATTCTTTAGTAAGGTACATTTTTAAAAAAAGTCACAATTATTAAGAGCTCAAACCTGTAAGAAGTACTTGCATGCATGTAATCTCATTCAATTCTGGCAACACCTGATGAAGAAGGCATTTACAGATGAAAAAATTGAGGGCTTGAGAAATAAAAAGTTGGAATATGACATGTGGTTTTCTAACACTCCAATGCAGTGTAATCTCTACTGAAGCACCGGGCTGAGTTTTGGTGGTAGAATAGGGCATTGGTATTTATTTGGAGTACTGGGAGAAAGGATTGGCTGGGGGTGTGAGACAGTTTCATGAAGAAGAATGGCCTATTCAGAAAATGAGGGTTGTGGTTTGGTGACCATTTCTTCAATGCTTCCTTCTAGGATTGTTTGCTCTGCTCCTTTTGTGTTTGCGCAGATTTTTAAGATCAGCCGGAAACTGCAGTGCTAATTTCTATCTGTCTTTTTCCTTCTTTCCAGCTTGAATTTGTTAATTTATTTCAATTACCGTGAAGTCATCTTCCAAAGAGCTACTATTAAATCATGTTTCTTCTCACAGCTGTGATGGTACTATTTGCACAGTTATAGAAATCAGTACTTTATTATCTTTGCTTGCCTTGTGTTGGCTTAACCAGAATAGAGCAATTTTCTAGGCTTGAAAATGAAATACTTTTAATGCATAGAAACATAAACATTTTCTCAAAGAGTTCGAGGATGATATAAAAAGGGGGACAGATGGGAAGCCAATGACAACTGTTATAGATAGTAATCTCCCAGGGAAGAATAGCCTCTAAGCTATTTTGTAATATCTTGTGTCTGTACTTAATAGGCACTCAATAAATACTGGCTGAGTGACAGAAGGAATGAAGGTTCAAATGTAAGTCAAATAAATCCATAATGATCAGGAAGACTGGAGTATGGAGTGACATCCATAATCATTACAGATGAATCTAAGTTTTTTTTTTTGAGTTTTATGCAATGCATTTGCACAGATATAATTACAATAAACATGCATATCCCAGGGCTGCTTATTCAATAATTTTTTATTGATAGGATGCTCATCAAAAATGATTGGAGGCTGTGGATCTATGCAAAAGCTGAGCAGAACTTAGACTGGGGCAATAGTAGTGAGCAAGGGACAAAATAAAAGCTGGTCATGGTACATGCCTCTAATGGCCTAGTGAGGAGAGTGAGTGTTTTGGAGGTAGTTTGGGTCTTTTTTGACTGCTCATTACAACAATGGAGGGTTAACTCCATCAGCTCCTTTGGCTGTCATAGAATATCAGCAACTCTTAATTGTCTGGGGCCCTCACAATTCTTTCTGTCTTCTGGTATATCCTATTCCTGAAATTTTAGAAAGCTTAATCCTTTAGGTGAAGGCTTTGCTGAAAATGCAAATCTGCTTCTATAGGAGAATATTATCAGCAGCTATTGGTAAGTTAGGGGGATGCATAAAAATATTTTTTTTTATATCCTCGTGTGTGTAAATGATCTGAGGCATGTTTTCTATTGGACAAAGTGTCAAACACATGAGGCATCAGGGAAAAGGGGAGAAGGGCTAAGGGCGTCTTTGCATGATTTGATTAATCAGACTTTTTCAACTCTTACTGGAAGTCTAGAAAGTAGATGTTCTCAATGTAGAAAGTTTCTGAGGTCTCACTGTGAAAGGCTCATAGACTGCTGACTTCTCAACATTTCCCTCCAGGGTCACCCGTGGCCTTAGCCCAGACATATCCCTTGAGAGTGTGTCCTCTCCCTTAACATGTCTTGTGAAAAGTCAGTCAACATAAAGTACACAGAAATATAAAATAAGCTACAGCTCCTTTCTTTTTTCTTTCTGTAAATCCCGGTTTACTAGAAGAGCATTTTGCTCCAACTTTCATCTCTGACTCACTGCTCTGAAAAAGAATCAAAGTTCTAGGGCAGGCACCAATAATTGTTAAACCATTCCCAGAAGGCTCTCTGCTGCAGACCTTTCTAGAAGCCAATACCATTTTTTTTTTCCCATCAATATGGGACCTGCGGAAGGAGGGGGTTTCCAATGTGGTCGTGACACAGGATGTTGTTGACTGACCCAAAGTTGTCCCAATGCTCCACCTGTAAAGCCACTGTGCCAGAAATTCGCGGAATGGTCACAGACTAGAATCTGTCTGATGATTTCTAAATCCAGGCCAATATCCTAATACTACAGCTTTCAAACATATACCCTGCTCTGAGGAAGTCACTTAATCTCAGACATTGAGACCTTGAAACATTTGAAACATTGAGGCCTGGTTTTGGTTTCCAGTATATATCAAGCCTTTCCTTCTGCGTTTTGTTTAAATGAGTGTTATGAAGAGGTTTGTTTCAGAACAAGGATATGTGAAAAAGAAAAAAAACAGACTCTTTGAAAAAGTTCCCATCTCAATTGACTTTCTTATCTTCACCAACTAGTTGAGACAAACCGAGGGACGAAGAAAAAGTAATCATGATGAAATTTATGCAGTGGAAGCCTTGCAAGTTCTAGGCACAGTTTTCAGGTGAACAGTCAAGAACAACTACTTCAAATTCAAATGGGCTAACTGGGCACTTACTGAGTTTTCAGCAGCGAAAAAACACAAGCTTCCCTGATATCCAACATGAAAACACCATACCTTTTCAATTCGGTTTTCCTGAGATTTCTTAAAGTAGATAGTCGGAATCCCAAGTTCAGAGGCAGCTATCCACTGCAAAGTGGCTCGAAGCTCAGCGTCAGGACATTCTGGCTCCAGGTCAAAGTTGATGACCAGTAGGCTGCCCTCGGGGCTAGCTGCTCCCACAGGTGCTCCAGGGACACATGCTGAACATGAACAATGACACGGCCTTACCACACTTCCCACGGGGAGACCGCGGGCCAATTGTGCTTCAAAATTATAGCAACATGGCTTACCCTCTCCTTTTTCTGACTGTCCTGTAAGAATCTCCTTTTCTTCTACTAATTCACTTTGGGAGAAAACAACAGTATATGGTTGGTAATACTTAGGAAGAGTAGCTGCAAATGAAAGATGAGGTGATGGGTTTTATTGATCTAAAAGCTTTTGGAGCTTCATTCTACATTTCTTGTTTTCATAGACTGAAGTGATACTAGAAAAATACCAATGTGGCTGCTATGTAGGACCATGGGTCTTTAATAAATATCCCACCCCTTAAAAAGCAAAAAGGCCAGAGAAACTATACGGTTTTAGTAGGGATTAATAATTGGCATGGGAAACTCAGAGAGGCATCCTCCTCAAAAATTTTTCTATTAACCTTAAGGGGTATGGACAGTCCTGGAGAGATTATATAACTAGTTTTGATTGGAGGATTAATCTTCCTCTGTGTTTTAGGATCATGTATTTCCATCTGACATAATTTTTCCTATACTATGACACTAACATAAATTTGCATGTTAGCCTAGAAAAATAATTTTTTCTAGAGGGATTTGGTTTGTTGATCTAAAATAAGGGAAAAGGCAATCAATTAACCACAGAACTTAAACTATACAACAAAATATTTCAATAGGTTGACATTTTTCTTTTTATCGGGAGAATGTAGTAAGCTGGATTGGTTAAGAACTAAAGATTCATGACTTGAATGAGTATTTCTTTAGGTACAAAAAATTCAATATTTGAGGTGTTTTCAAATAGTGAATACTTATTAAGGAGCCTTGCATATAGTGGGAAGACTCAGCAAATATTTGCCAAAATGAGAACATATGGCCCAACAGTTAAAAGAAAGTGACCACATTGGGAAGCCCAACATTGTCCTATGTTTTTGTTCTGTCTAAAAATTAATGTAATCTTCTCTTTTTACAAGAGAAGATTCTCTCTTATATATTTTGCTGCTGCTAAGATCTGAATGATAAATCCCAATATATTCCTAAGGTTGAGAGAGCCTAGTCCTTACATGCACACTTAATGATGACATAGAAGAATGACTTATTTCCTAAGTGTCTAGGTTCTCTGTTAGCTCTCTATATGAGGAACATTAAGTGAAATGCCTTGTCGTAGGTATAGTTTCTGCTCTTGTAAAGCTACATTATGCAGCTATTGGTGGTGATGGTCTTGGTTTTCCCTGAACACCTACAACCTGTAGGGCTGTAGGCTCATCCCATGGAGAAAGATTTTTTAAAAAGTAACTAAACAAATGTTTCCTGAAGGAGAAAAATAAATTTGTCCTGAAATATTTTTTATTTGCTTTGTACTCCCACAGGCAAGATACTTGATTACATAATAAAGCAAAAATGCTTTAGCTATAGAAAGTAATTGAGGAAATATGTAGGTCAGAGAGCCGATTTTATCCTACACTTTTGATTTTTCATTTTTTCCCCCTGAAATTTCAGAAATCTCCAAATAATAAACTAAGTCATCATGGTCAAAAATAGATTGCAATTCATTTAATTTTCCAGAAGCATCACAGATTCTAGGTGTAGTCCTGACCTCAGGTTGCTCTTCCTATATTTTATGGCATCCATATTTGTGCTTCTTTCACTTCCCCCTTGCTCCTTTTTAGAGGGTCCTTGTGGTGCTGGAGGCAGAGTTGCTATGTGAGAACAACACACACCCAACATGGCACCATTTGGTGTTAGGTGCATTTAGTGGTAATAATTCCAGGTGTCTACAACTAAAGGAAAAGCCATCACACTATAATGTACTGAACAACATTCTTCGTTGGTATAATTTAAATATATTTTAGCTTCAGTGTCCAGTTAGGTAAAATGGCCTATTTCTCATTATACGGATGAACTTGATCAGGAATGATTATATTGTAGGGGGCAGATTTGAAATTCAAAAAGGAGGTGATGGTAGGCTGGGGCTATTCTAGGTCTGAGCACTTATGCCAGTGACACGGAACCACACATGCCTGGAAACCACGGTAGCACAGACATCATGAAATCAGTGGCTGGGCACACCCTCAATGATCACAATGGATTGCCGGATGGAATTGGAGTGGCGTTCTCACAATCACTGCACCTCTGTGGCTACTTACTTAATCATGGGAGAAGATGGCATGCTTTCCTGATAAATGTCCAGGTCCATAATGCCAAGACTGCTAGTGGCACTACTGTTGCCATTGCTGACAAAGCAAAAGTTTACATATTAATGCCAGTCTCCACAACCTGGCCACACTGATAATTTACTGCTCTCAGGGGTCCTTCCTTTAGTCCCCAGAATAATGTTGCTTTGTGTCTAGGACTTATCAATTGATATTTACTTCTGACCAGATTAGGAGAACACACAACAAAAGACATATTTGGCTTAAGCCAAGCATCATCAATATTATCTAATTTCTGTAGTGGTGTTATGTTTTACTGGATAGATCATACCTAGTAGGTGACAATCAGCATGACACTTCTCTTCCTCATTCTAGTTACAGTAAAGATGTTGCTCTATTAGCAAAAGACCCAAAGGAAATAAGATACTTCTGAGAATTCTGCTTGGGAAAGATACTGAACTACTCATCTGCCTGCTTTTGACAGAAATCAGTGAGTACACATTGTCCCTTTGCATTTTAGGGGATTTTTCTGAGGGACATTCCACAGGATGTGCACCTAGGTCATTTTTTTAAATTTTATTTTAACTAGAGAGTTCCCAAGTACAAAGTTGGGGAATGCCATGTTTTATAGTTCCTTTATCTGAAAATCTACTACCTCATGCAGCAAGGAGACAGAGGATCACATTGTCAGAGGTTGCACAACCATCGTGCGGCCATGTTACTATCCTGAAACTTATTCCCTGAAACAGTCGAGTTGAACCCATTTTTGGATTCTGTCTGTGCTTGACAAACAGAATGCATTCAATTTTACCAAACCCACCGAGTTTCCTCATGCCTTCTCTATTTTCCAATAATATCTCTTCCAAGTAAGGTTTCCAAGGGGTGAGACCTGGTGTATCATAAGGGGCCTGTCTTCTCTCGGGAACACCATGAGTAACCAACTATGCTCCCTTCATTTCAAATTCCTGTCTTGGGTTTTGTGTGGGATGCAGAATATATTCACTGATTGAAATCTGGTGACTCAGACATTGTGTTGGAAGTAATTAACCTTATCATTTTCTGCTAGGTCCAAAGATTCAAATTCTCATTGTTTTGGGGCTCTACATTTTTTTTGTTTTGTTTTGTTGTTGTTGTTGAAATTTTTAACAAGTTGTTTAACATTGTTAAATTTTCCTACATCCAAACAGACTGAACTACCAGAAATAAAACTTTCAAGGGGCTAGACATCCCATTTTCAGCTGGCCTCTATGAAAAGTCTCCAATATCAAACAAGTCATTTTTATCTTATAGAGGGACAATTTTTAGTTTATAGCTGCTGACTGGGTCCAGTCAGATCTGACTTCTGATTAGCTCCTCTCTCATTTTTCCAGAGCAGCAATAGAGAGAAGGTCAGAAAAAGCAGAGGAACACTCAGGCCTAACAACACAATGCTGTGGAAACACTTGCCTCATGTAAACCCAGCCTGGGTTGCATCTGAAATACAAATGAAGCAGAAAGAATCAACCACACCAGGTATAACAGCAGCTCTTATCAAGAAGTTCACAGTTGTCATCACTGAAGGCACTAACTGGGGCTTGCAGAGAAGGGAACACAGCTGACTCTTAACCTTGGTCTAGGAAATGGAAGCCATTATTGGATGTTAAGATACCTTTCAGCACATAGCATGACTGGCAGACACCTTGACCTAGTGGGAGTTTTATTTATTTACTTATTTTTGCACTCTCTGTTAGGAACCCTTTGCAGAGGATGATTTAAAAAGCATTTCTGAAATGTGTGTTGCGACCTCTTTCCTGGGAAGTTAAGTGACAAGCAGGTACCTCATGGAGTGCTCACTGAACTGCAGAAAGCTACTTGTGTCCTCTGGGTTGTCCTCCTCGTTGGCGAGCTGGGACCAGCTGTCCGTGCTCTCCCCACTGCTGCTGGGAGGGTTGGGGACCTCACTGGGGGCTCTGCCTTCTGCTGAGACTTCAGCCCCTGGTACATCTCTGGCATCAAGGCTGTCACTGTAGACAGGAAGATATTATTACCAAGAGTGGGAGCGCAGAACTGAACTTTTCATGGGACCCTGTTGGCTACTCTGTCGAGCATGAATCTGTGGCACTGAGCAGGATGTCCTTGGACACAGGTGTACTCTTTCTTTTAGGCCAACACTTTTGCTGGTGCCCTAGGTCCCATTTTGCTTTTTCAGGATAACTCTCCATCAGTTCTCTCACCTCTTCATTTGGTCTTCACCCCCTCCATTCATTTCAAAAACACCTGTAAGTGGTACCCCGGCCTCCCTTCATAAGGATTATTGAGGGCAGTGGTGTTTGAAATGAAGACTGCCAGAGAATCCTCCCTCTGAGATTATGATTCAGTGTTTCTGCAAAAAAGCTCATCCCTGGTGATTCTAATGTGAGTGGGAGGCTGGGGGAAAAAAAAAACCCATTCCGGTTCCAAAGGTTTCCAAGGTCATCTTGCCTAGACATGCCTCTAAACATATTTTGCACTGACAGGCATGTTTACACCATCCTCTTCCTTTAAAATTTGTTATTTGTATCAGCACCACTTTTCTGGATTAGGGCTTTCTAGATCAAGTACGCACTCCGGAGTGTTGTGCCCTTGATCTGATAGGCTTTTCTCCTTGAAGCCTCTTCTCCCTGGCCTTCCCCAAAGTCCTACCTGCCTGGGCAGTTTTTTCTTGAAACCTGGTTCTGTTTTGCCTTCAGGTGTCACCACAGCCACGGCTCTCCTTTCCAGTTTGTCCCTAGTAACTTCATCTACTCTTCCTGCCTATGAACAAAAATTCCAAGGCTGAACTCCAGCCAGGACCCCTTCTTCTGCTTCAGCTGGCCTTCTGACCGTATCCAACCTGTCTCATCAACATCTCACAATCCATGTTTCTTAAATGAATTCTATGGCCCTGCATTCTCTTCCTGTGTTTCTTATTTCCATTGTTTATTCGGAGTGTCTGACCCTAAAATCTTGCAGTCTTCTGCCTTTGGCCTGTTTACATTCAGTCAGCTGCTGTATTCTTCCAGTTCCATTTCTAAAGTATCTTTCATATACTTATCTTGGTCTCTATGCTCATAAAATAATCTTAATTTAGGTTCTTTCAAATAGCTAAAATTTTAGATTTTGAAGAAAGATAGATTTCCGTAGATTAGGATGCTAAACCCAGCGAGGGTCAATGAGTTGATACCAGACATTGGATCTCAAGTCTTGAGAGTGGTGGGCATTGTACCCACGTTACCTGTTGGCTGCGCCACACTGTACCAGCCTCCAAATAGGGGAGACCCAACCGTTTCTCCTCTGCACAACCTTCTACCTACTGCTGCCACATTAATGTCCCTAAGGCCCGTCTTGGACAATCTTGTCAAAAACCTACACTGTCTCTCTGAAGCTAAACTCTGCCCTTCAAGGTCTTCCCCTGCACACCCAGTTTTATCTGCCTCCACCCTAGTCATTATTACTAAGCAAACAAAACCATCTGTTGTTTCTCAAACATGCCAGGGATTCCCTGACTCTTGGTCTTTCCCTCATTGAGTCCTCTGACCAAAGGCTGGAGACGAGGGCCACTTTGAGCCCTTTCCAGCGCTTGTCACTTCTTCAGCCACTCTATCTCATTAGGGTTTTGGCAACATATACATTAGAAAATAACTTTTACTTAATGCATTTATCTTAGTGCCTGGATCCTCACCCCTAAGATTCTTTCTCACAGCATTCTGGAAAAGTACGGTATGGTGGTGTGGCTGTTTCTAGCATGCTATGCTGCTAACATTTAGTAAAAAAGAGATCCTTAATAAGACTGGCTTTTCCTCTTTGTTGTTTTTAAGGTATATTTTATTGATCATGCTGTGAAAGTTGTCCCAATTTTACCCCTTTTATCCCCCTCCACCCAGTACCCTTCCCTCCAGCAATCCCCCCACCTTAGTTCCTGGTCATGGGTCACATGTGTAAGTTCTTTGGATTCTCCATTTCCTATACTATTCTTAACACCCCCTTATCTATTTTGGTCTTACCAATTATACTTTTTAATCCTTGTACCTCTTCCCCCATTCTTCCCTTTCCCTTCCCCACTGATAACAACTCTCCAAATGATCTTCATACCTATCCTCATGTTCCTGTTTTGGTTGTTTGCTTAATTTTTTAAAAAATTTTATTGTTTTTGTATTACATCCATCCCCTTTTTGCTCCCCTCTGTCCCCCTCCCCACCCACCAATTCTCATGGTTTTTTTTTTCTTTTTAATATATATTCAGTTGTTGATAGTTGTGAATTTGTTGCCTTTTTAATGTCTATAGTTTTTATATTCTTTTCTTAAATAAGTCCTTTTAACATATTATGTAATAATGACTTGGTGATGATCACCTCCTTTAGCTTTACCTTGTCTGGGAAGCACTTTATCTGTTCTTCTATTCTAAATGATAGTTTTTCTGGATAGGGTAATCTAAGTCGTAGGTCCTTGCTTTTCATCACTTTGAATATTTCTTGCTAATTCTTTCTTGGCTGCAAAGTTTCTTTTGCAAAATCAGCTGAAAGTCTTATGAGAACACCTTTCTAGGTAACTCTCTTTTTTTCTCTTGCTGCTTTTAAGATTATTTATTTATCTTTAACCTTTGATATTTTAATTATGATGTGTCTTGGCCTGGTTCTTTTTGGGTCCAATTTGTTTGGGACTCTGTGCTTACCGGACTTACATGTTTATTTGCTTCACCAAATTGGGGAAGCTTTCTTTCATTAGTTTTTCAAGTAAGTTTTCCATTTCTTGCTCTTCTTTTTCTCATCCTGGCACCCCCATGGTTTGGATGTTGGCATTTTTGGAGATGTTCCAGAGGCTTCTTATACTGTCCTCCTCTTTTTGGATTCTTGTTTCTCCTTGCTGTTTTGGTGTAATATTTATTTCTTCCTTATGTTCCAAATTGTTGATATGAATCCCAGCTTTGTATCCTGTACTGTTGGCTCCCTGTGGGTTTTTCTTTATTTCACTTAGTGTAACCTTCATTTCTTCCTTTATGTTGTTGCTGTACTCAATAAATTTTCTGAGCATTCTGATTAGGAGTGTTTTGAATTCTGCATCTGATAGGTTGGCTACCTCTGTTTCTTTTAGTTGTTTTTCTGGGATTTTGTTATGTTCTTTGATTTGGGCTATATTTCCTTGTCTTCTCAATTTGGCAGCCTCCCTGTGGTTCTGTGTATTAAGTAGAGCTGCTTTGCCTCCCTGTCTTAGGTAATGGCCAGGGTGGGGCAAACTCCTTCTGTGTGGGAGGCAGGCTTGGAAAGGGGACAGTGCTGCTGCCTGGTTTCTGGAGGTTTTCCCAGCACTTGCCCGATTTCCAGTCACTTTGCCAACTTTCCTTAGGTGATTGGCACCTTTCCAGCTGCTGCCCTGATGGTAAAACCCAGGGTGGGTGGGTTTGTGTAAGTTCTAAGTCCATGTAAGCCCTTTTAGTGGTGAAAATCTAACAGTTTCTTCCACTGCCTCCCCCCACCTCCCCTTGCAACACTGGTTTATAAAGCCACAGGTAATAGGGATTTATCTTCCTGGTGCTGAAACCTTGGGCTATGCTGTCTGGACTGGGGCTGGGGGCTGTCACTCGCAAAGCATCCCTACTGATTTTTATCCACCGCATCTGAATGTGGGACCAATCCATCTGCCACTGCTGGCACCTGTCCACCTGCCATGGTGACTCCGCTGCTGTTACCCATCTGGGTGAATGTGGTTTCTTTACACCCTTGGTTGTCAGACTTCTATACAGATTGATTTTCTGACAGTTCTGGGTGTTTCTTATTTTGCAATCTGGTTGTGATTCTTTCTATGGTTGCATGACGAGGTGAAGCATGTCTACCTATGCCTCCATCTTGACCAGAAGTCCTGATTTTCCTTTACAAAAATAGTTGATATTCTTCCAAATTAAGCCAGGGGAAAGGAAAAGAATCGATGCAGCCAGATACATTTAGTGAATTTAGTTAAATTCAAGTGAAAGTAAAGTTCACTGAAAACAAATGGAAATTATATATCTATATCTATATTCTTCAAAAGTGGAAATGAGCTAAGTACTAAGCACAGAAGAGAGAGCTCCAAAACCACTTTCCTTTTTCATTAAAAAGTAATTTCCTGGACTAACATTTTTTACTAAATTAGGACCTTATGTTATTAGCAACATTTATTCCAGGATATTTCTTACTAAAGCAGAAGTTACATTTCAGTGACTGATGTTCAACATCCAGGTTAAAAATGAATCTGTCAGTGCATTTTCTTTATCTTAATTTCATGCTCTATTTTACAGTAAATCTCATATTCCATGTTACATCACTGGGGAATTCAGAATGAATATGATTATTACAAACACTGGCTTTCATTTTCTTTTGAGATAATTTATAACTCTGCTTGTGCATTTATGAATTATGCACATATGTGTTATGCAGATATATGTATTTGACTTTTTCCCACTTTTAATCTTATAGTTCATGCACAGAGCTTTAGAAGACTGCATTTGATATGCTATCAAATTAAATTATAGAATTTCTGAGTTAGTAGAGATCTCTTCAATCATCTAGCTCAGTGTTTCCCCAACTTCATTTATTAGCAAACCAGTGTTGTGATCTTTGCCATATCTGTATTCCCTATGTATTATAAGAATAATACAATTTATTAGTTTACTTTTATAACCTACATATGTTTATGTAAAAATAAATATGAGTCATTACTATAAATGGAAAAGAGAAATTATTTGCCATACATAGATGGTAACAATGAAAGTAAAAATTTACATAACTAGAGTAAGAGTGTTTTTTCCTATAAGCCATGCAGTTGTTTATGACTATAAAAATTCATTGAGGGGGAAATCATGACAATTAAATATTACATATCTTAAATATTTTACTTTAGCTTTAAATGCATAAAGATATACTGATCTGACAACGTCTGGACTGTGAGTTTTGGGTTTCATCAGTTTTCTCTGTTTTTGTAATCATTAATTTCTGCTCTCAATTTTATTATTTTCTTGGGTTTAATTTAATCATCCTTTTGTGAGCCTAAGATAGAAATTTAGATCATTGGTGTTTGATAATTCTTCTTTAAAAAGAAACATTTTAAAGTATTAATTTCTTTCTTAAATGCTACTTTAGCTGCATCCCACAAATTTTAATGTCTTGTGTTTTCATTGTCATTCAATTCAAAATTTATTCTAATTTCCTTTGACTTACTTTTTTATTAATGGATAATATAGAAGTGTGTTGTTGATTTTCCAGTATTTTGAAGGATTTCCCAGACATCTCTTTGTGATTAACTTATACTTCCATTGTGATTGAAGAATATATTCCATATGAGTTTAATTATTTTTGAATTTATTAAGATTTGTCAGTGAATATTTCAGGTGCACTTGAAAAAATGTATACTCTGTTGTTGTTGATGGAATGTTTAATAAATACTAATTAGGTCAAGTTGATTGAAGATGGTGTTCAAGTCTTATTTATCCTTACTGGCTTTCTTCCTATTATTTTCTCAATTACTGAAAAAAAAAAGTGTGAAATTTCCAACTATAAATTGTGAATTTGTCTATTTCTCCTTCCAACTCTATCATGTTTTGTTTCATGTAAAGTTCTTCTATTTAGGGAATTACACATTTATAATTACTATGTCTTTTTTTACAAATTGGCCCCTCTGTCATTATAAAATATTCTTCTTTATTCATGGTAAAATTTAATATCCTAAATTCTATTCAGTCTGATATTAATATAGTTACTCCATCTTTTTATATCTTTTTCCATCATTTTATTTATAACCTACCTGTGTCTTTACATTTGAAATCCTCTTTTTAAAAATTATTTATGGTAGAGTTTTGCTTTTCTAATCACTCTGACAATCTCTGGCTTTTAATAAGAGTGTTCAGACCATTACCAATTAATGTAATTATCAAATGATTAAATTTAAATATATCATCTTCATAATTTTCCATTAGTACTGTCTGCTTTTTCTTTTTCTCTCCTTTTTCCCCACATTTCTTTGTAAATTGAAAAAAAATGTTAGCTTCCATTTAGCTCCATTATTAATTACAAGCACAGCTATTCATTTTATTTATTTTTTAGTCATTATTCCAGGGATAACAATGTGCATCTTCAATTTATCATGGTCTGCCTTCTGATTAAATTATACAAATTCACATAGAATGGAAGACTCTTACAATACTATACTTCCATTGCCTTCTCTCATCCTTTGTGCTCTGTAATTGATATATTTAGTTCTCTATATGTCATAAACATTCCTCTTATTTTAAATATTTATATATTAAAGAAAATTTTTAAAGATTTCATTTATTATTTTTAGAGAGAGGCAAAGGGAGAAAAGCAGAGAGGGAGGGAGACATCAGTGTGTGGTTGCCTTTCACCTGCCTCCAGCTTTGGACCTGCCTGGAGACCTGGCTTGCAACCTGGTTATGTGTCCTGGCTGCGAATTGAACCAGCGACCTTTTGGTTCACAGGCGAGCACCTATCCACTGCTACCAGCCAGGGCCTTCAAGAAATTTTAAAAGCAGGAAAAAAATCTTTTATATTTACCTACATGTTTACTAATTGTGGAATTCTTTGCTTTTTGTTTTTTGTTTTTTGGTCTAGATCTAAGTTGTATTTAGGAGTCCTTATGTTTTGGAAGCAGACCCATCTCTTGAATTTCTCAGGCTGCATTCCAAATACATTTCCTGTTATTATTGGAAAACAAAATGCGAAATCCATTTCACAAGTTGAGAGAATATGTGCTTGGGTCATTTTATGGAATAGGAACTTAAACAAGGTGGAGGTTTTATTCATGTGTTTTCAAAAATTTTGAACGGCCCCCGCTTGTACCTGTTTTAAGTACTCTATCAGTGCCATTTCAGTCAAAATTGTATAATTAATTTAATTCAACTGCAGTCTCACAGATCACTCACTCACCTGCAGTTTCCGCAGGCACCCTTCTCCCCGCCTCCATGCGGCGCCACGGTTGCGACATTTTCTTTCTTCACCTGCTCCTCAGCTTCTTCCGCGGGGCTGCCGGAAAGGGTGTGTTCAGGTTCACCAACACACTCTTCTCTCTGATCTATTTCGATCTGAATTAAAGGCACTTCCCTTGAATAAAGTGGTTGCCTGGTGTGGTTTATAGGGACACCAGCAAGGCGTAAGGAAGTTTCCTTTTCAGAATCTAAACTAAAAGGAGCAGCTCTGCTTGGAGAGGACCCTGGGGGATGTTGGCTTTCGGTAACAGAGTCTTTCCTCTGGTAATCAATAGATTCCTGGACAAGAACAATCGGTCCACTCTGCACGCGGCTGGAAGCTAATCTGTTCTCCCACTTGTCCTCTTGCAAGAGAGAGCCCCCGGAGACGGGCTCAGCCTCAGCTTGGCCATCGTCCATGATGATTTTGTTCTTTCGCATCAGGGCCTCGATGGAGTTGGCCCAGGTCTCATGAATGAGCATGGTGGTGATCTGGTCCGCGCCCCCTCTGCGGTACAAGCAAGAATCGGATTTGCAGAGCCCGGTGGAGGAAGCGCTGCTGACTGGCTGCACACTCAGCAGGTCTCGTGGGCTGTTTTGAGCAAAGCCGTCTAAGGAGTTGGCTTTCAAGGGCGCATTCACGGTCAGCCTGGCGCCCGGGGATCTACCGTCGGGCATGGACGACTGTCGGTAGCACAGCGGGGACCTGGGAGCCGGGGACAGTAGACCTGAGGTCCAATCATGGCTGCTTCGCCGGGAGGCGGCACCTGTGGCGCCTTCCCGCTCCATGTCCCGGAGCATGTACCTGTAGAACTCTTCGGTGATGCTCTCAGTGCTGGACTGCTTCGAGGCGCAGGCGGGCCTCAGGCTCAGGCGCTCGCTCCTGCCGCACGCCTGCTGCGCAGCGGCCGCCACGATGCTGCTGGCGTTCTTGCCCGCGTAGTAATCCAGCAGCAGCTCAAAGCCTCTTCCTTCGGCTTCCATCTGGCTCACCATGAACCTGGAAAACTCATCGGTGATGCTCTCGCAGCTTGACTGCTTGGAGACCGAGCTGGCCCTGCTCCCGGGCCGACTCAGGGCGCCTGTTAAGCCCAGGCTGCTGGCCCGGGCGCCGCAGTCCTCCTCGGCGATGCTCTCGCAGCTGGAGGCCTTGCGCCGCGCCCACCGGTCGCCGCTGTGCAGCCGGGTCCGGGGAAGGCTCTGGGCTTGCCAGACGCCGTCCACCAGGGAAAACTCGGTTAGGTTCATGATCTTGGCTGCCACTTCGTTTGCAAAGACGTTGACGGAATCCGGGTTGTCCTCCAGATTCATCGATTCGTCCACAACGCGGTTCATCAGCTTCTCTTTGAGCTCCGGGTGCTCGTCTGTTTTCCTCTTGATCTCGCTGAGTCGGGGCGGCTTGTGTTTCCTCGTGGAGGCCCCGCTGGCCTGACTCTCCCTCCTCTTCGAGGGTCGGCAGGACACGTTCGGGGCCACCAGACACTCATGCCCCCTTTTCCATGCACAAAACCAGGGTTGTTTTCCATTTGAGTTGTCGAGGCAAATTGCTGCGATTTCAGTTGCCATGGAGACAATGGTCTCTGCTAGCTCGTCGGCAAAGTCTGTGATGCGGTGCACGTCTGTGTGTTTGGTCTGCGGCGGGGACGGGGCAGGAAGCAGCAAGTCACTCCCTGACAAAGACAGATGAACCTGAAATTCACCACTGAGAGGTGAGGCACAGTTGGGCTTTTCTTGGCTGTTGGGACCGAAGCTGTCCCCAGAATCCTGGGAACCACCGTCGTACTTGGCGGCTGCTTGCGTCCTTTCTCCCTCTGAAGAGGCTTTGCTTTCATTCTCATTGTGACTGGGCGTCTGATGAGGGGTGCTTGTATCCTTTCCCATGCTTCCTTTCTGACACGTTTCCTTGGGGGATATATTAGCAGTCGAAGGACCGGACACTCTGGCACCACAAGAGAATTCAGACTGCAACAGGGGGTTCTGGAAGAGGCCTGGCTTTGCCAAGCCCTTGCTGTCTTGCGGTGGAGGCATGTCATGGACGAGGTCGTTGGTAACAAGACTCGTGCTACGTGCAGTAATCAGTGGGTGGCCGCAGTAGTGTTCAGTGGCTTTTGTCCATGCCTGGCTAGCAGCTTGATCAGGCGGTTGGTTGCCTAGCTCTGTTCCTCTCCATCCAATGCTCTCCTTGGAAAGAAGGGTGGGACATTCACCATGCTGTACGATATGGCTCATCTTCTTAAATGTGAAGCATATCACACTGAAGAGTAGTTGATTGGTACTTTCCAAGAAAGTGTCCAGCGTTTCAGATGAATGCCCGCCATTGTCGGGGTCAGTTATTTGGCTTTGCTGGTGAACTTCACCCATGGAGTGCTTCAGGATAATGCTGGATAGGGCCTGGGCCAGTTCATTTCCGAGGTCATCTTCTGGGCACAAGCTCTGAGGATTGGAAGTGGTCTCCATAATTCTTCGGCTCATTGATCCCATGAGGTCTCCCATGCTGCTGTAAGCATCAGGCTTTGTTAAAACCACAGTGGCCTCCTTGAACAACGCCTTTGCAATGGCTTCCCTTCCCAGCTCCATGCCCCTTCCTGTTGCTAAATGAAAAAGTGGGTGGAATGCCGCAGAAGGCTCAGCTGCAGACAGGCCTCCACTTGAAGCCTCAGGGCCCTTCACCTCCCCTGCGTCAGCCAGGCCACAGACAGCAACGGCACTGGCCACCTGAGTCATGCCACACAAAGCAGATGAGAATGAGTATTCACTGCTGGCAGGTTCCTGGAGTACTTGGGCTGCGTGAGTCTGCAGCGGTTCATTGCATCCTAGTGGGCAGTTTGAAATAAGGGATTCCTGCTCCATTTTCAGTCTTTCTGTGGCCTGTGGACTGGAAATAGTTCCAATCATGGTGGCCGCACAAGCTAATGCTACTTCTAGAGCACTCTGGGGATGTGCGCTGGCATTCTCTCCAGAGGGGACATCTGAGGTGTCAAAAGAGACTTCCATCTCAGAAGATGAAAAGATGGCCGGTTCAGGGCCAGCGGCATTATTGCCATCTGGACTCTGAACGATAACAATTTTGGGGAGCTCATTCCATGACCGAGAGACCATGATATCTTTTGTGGAACAGTCAGTAGGAAGCAGAGCACTTCCTACAGAAGCACTGACTGTTGATTCCCCGGGTAGTGTAGGCTGAGACTGAGATAATCTAATAAATGCATCTTGCAGCACGGATTCAGCTAAATTGGTAGCATACTCTCCGGTTGTGGCTTCTCCATCTTGTACGGGAAGAAGAGAGTTGGCCCCATCTTCATGGTCTCCTGGGTCTAAGTTGTGGCCATGCTCCATGACAGCAGTGCAGGCACAGGGCCCATCTTGCTTAAGCATGCTGGAGAAACAAGCCTTGCCTGGAACGCATAGTGCCTGCAGTGTTTCCTCCCGACCTTTGAAATCCTCTGAATACTGATAACTTGTGGTTGTCCGCTCACACCCCACAGCTTCCCCTTTCCACTCTGATAGCTTGGCTGATGGATCTAGACTCTGCAAAGTTGTGTCATCTGCTACTTTTTCCAGAGATCCTTCTGTTTTAATCAATGCTGTATGACATTTCCTCACGTATTTGTTTTCCAAAGTATAAAGCGACTTTTCCTTCTTATAATTCCACTCCTCCTGAGTGATTTCCTTTGGCTTTTTACTTTCCACTACGTTGGTTGAGACATTTATATTCTCAGAACCTAGTGAAGAGAAAATGAAGACCAGTATTACTTTTTGAATAGCAGGTTAAGTCTAACATAACAATTATTTTCATAAACTCTTTAAAGCATCAGGCATCGTTTTTACCCCCAAAATAGCATTTGAATGTTTCTTTAAGAAAAATGAATCTGAAAGGCTTCGGTGCTTCATTATGGAATGCTGTCCACCAAAATGGGGTTCAATGCAGAAAAGAAATGGAAGTGTTACATTGGGAGAAGACAGCTTTTGGGACCTGAGAGCTGGCCACCAGTTTTCAGGAGGAAAGTAATCTAAAGCTCCCTAGTGAGTCAAGAGGGAGGAGGGGGGATATTTACAGCAACCTCAATAGTGGATCTTGTTACAAAAATTTGCTCTGAAGTTTGCAGAGGACTTACCCCAGGGGTAGTGGCAACAACATCTAGGGTGTCCCTTCCTAAGGCTAAGTGTGAGGAAAAAGTCCATTGTTCTCTGAACTCCATTCATAAGTCAATGGAGTGAATAAATGAGTGTTAAGCAGTTTCCTGGATTATTTTTATCTGTCTTCACATTAGTAATAGTATAATATAGTCATATGTTACATGACAACATTTCAGTCAATGCCAGACCACATATATGGCAGTGGTCCCATAGTATTATAATGGAGATAAATATTTTTTGTCATCTAATGACGTTGTAGCCATTGCAATGTCCTGATGTGACTCCTTCAACTTATATTTAAAAAAAGCCTGCTGTAAAACAGTCTGCGGTGTTATACCTGCAGTATCCTTATCCATATGACTACACTTGTGTTTACCGAGTCTCTTAATGGCACTGTTTGCTCTTGTTCTTGGCTTAGTCTCATGCTGTTTTGTACAATAAAATGCTGTACAAGTGTACAGCCTAGAAGCAATAGGCAATTGCTCCCATACAGCCTAGGCGTGTAGTTGGCTATCATGTCTAAGTTTGTGTAAGTGAACTACGATATTTGCACAATGATGAACTTGTCTAACAATGCACTTCTCAGACAGTATGACAATATACTATCATAGCATATCAGGTTTAAATAGAATATTGTTACAGGAACTACTATAACAATTATAGGTAAGAGTTCAGAAAGTCTAGGTAACTGGCCCCAGGTTTCCCAGCTTCCAAGAGGCTGTGTTAGGACTCAGACCAGTCCAACTTGCTTTGCCAAATTGATGGCTTTGATGGAAATCGTAGGGACATTAACTTTCTTCCCATGGTAGTCTCTATATCTTGGCAGTTAGGAGGATTTCTCTTTTTTTAAAAAATGGTTTGTTGAGGTGACATTGGCTACCATGGTCATATAGGTTTCGAGTGTATGTCACTAGGCTACATGATCCATACATTGCACTGTGAGCCCACCACCCAAAGTCAAATCATCTTCTGTTACCATATATTTGGCCCTCTTTACCCCCACCACTCCCCTACCTGCTTCTCTCTGTTAACCATCATACTGTTGTCTGTCTCTGTCTTACCTTGGCAAATAATTTTCAACAAAGGAGCCAAAAATACACCATGAGGATATAAAAGGAGTTCCCTTAAAAACACACAGATTTCCTTCAGCAGCCCTAAGGCATCTTTAGGGAGAATGGAGCCATCTAACCATTAAATTTAGGTGTCTCCATCAGCATCTTCCCCAGTGTCCTCTTACCCTCCTTCCTTTCTAAGCCCAGTTAGTGCAGATTATGATGTGTGTCAGCCGAATCGATCATGGCCTGAAACTTTCCTAAAATTTCATGCAGGCATTTTTATAGGGTGCCTAATTGTGGAAGGCACATGCGCTTCATGGGAGAGCTCTTACCATCCCTGTATTCTTCCACCTCGCTCTCCTCCTCCAAGTGTTCCGATGCAGTGAGGAAGTCTTCCTCAATGGAAGACAAGGAGCAGTTTGTGTCATCCTCCACCTTCAAGATGTTTGTTTCTAGGTGGAGTTGTCGCTCCTGAACCAGTTCCAGACCAATCAAAAATTTGTTGATTTCAAAGATGATGCAATTGGTTGTGTTTGGTCTGTTCCCTCTTGCGCACTGGACCAAGCAGATATCTGGCAGCCAAGGACACTAGAAAAGGAGAGATAAAAAAGGCATTTGATTGAAAGAGAAAATAAAACACCCTTGACTCTGACCTTTCTTCTTCCACCAATCTCTCCTGTTAGGAGTGGGGACCTTTAAAATATCAATATTTGGAAGGTCTTCTGGGTTTATATTGATGAAGTGCTTGAAAAAAATTCAAGTGCTGCTTGGAAACACGGCGTACCTAGGAAAAAAATTTGACTTGGGGGAAAATAGACCAGCTGTATGATAGATTTTTGTTCTCTTTTGTCAAAGCAAAAATTGCTCTGGGCAAAGTTAAAAAGATAAGGAAGACTTTGTTCAAAGCTATTAAAATAGGGGCAAGAGTCCAGAGCTGAATTGGACCACAACTCCAGTGAAACCAAAAGCAATTGGGTTTTTAAGAGCCAGTGTAGAATTGCAGTCCATCTATGCTCAATAAATGGCTTTACTAGAAAAAAGTAAACATATTTTGTATCTTCATGATGGGAGGTACTTTTGCAAATTGGAGCAAATCTCCCAAAGACCTGAATTATTTTGTTGGTATCACAATCCATATGCTTTTATAGATCAGCAACATTGAGGTAGCACAGCAATGCTGAATCTCATGTTAATCAACTGCTGCCAACACCTGCTTGTTGACAGATATTCTCAGTTCGGCTTCCTTATCCATTAGAAGTCACTTGCCTGCTAATCCAAAAGTGAGGATGGAGACATGGGCAGAGGCCACTAGAGCTGGATTAACTGGGACATTTCAATCAGTCCCAAGAGCATAGCTAATGCTTTCACAGACCCTACGAGGAAGGCGCAGACAAGCTATTCGGGCCCTCACAGTACCAGGCAATCACGGTACCAAAGATGAATTTTGGTGGTCAGCTTAAATTTTTTAGTAGTCCAGATTGCAAGTTACCTCACTTCTCTTAACTTCAGTTTTTGATGCTATAAAATAAAGATGAAAAAATATCTTTCTTCATTCTCAGAGACACTCATAGTCCCTCTGACTCCTAAGGGCTGCTATCTTGTATTTATTACTTGGCTGTTTGCCGCATCCTAAGAAATGAGTAACGTGCAGAAAGAAGAAACTGTGGGATTCAAGGACCACATAATATGAATTAGAATTAGAAAGACAATTCTGTTTTTTTAATTACTCAGTAGGTATGTAGAAAACCAAGCTAACCAATTCAATGCCTAGTGTGTCTTCTCTAGAGTAAATACCACTTTGCACCATGGACTTGAGAAAATAACAAATGTCAGGGGTTAATGTAAAGGAAGGTCTGTCAAGTTCTAAGTGGCAATATCTAGTAGAAATGCAAATGAGCTATTCAAAGACTTTTTATTTTTATGCTAAAAAAGTTTATGTGAGGTATCTATTTGAGTTTTATACTGACATTTGCCAAGAGCCAACCATAGATAACTTATCACTAGTGAATAAATGTGAATAAACACCTTGTTATGAGCTGTTACTTCTTACCTGTGGAACTTTAAAATCTGCCTGGAGATTTCCTGATGTTAACCCACTGAGGAGGACAATTTCATTTTCTTTTGGCTTTTGGACATTCATGGAGCTGATAAGTTTTGGGAGATCAGGAGAAACATTGACCAACTTCTGTAGAGCAAGAATCTTTATTAGTTTAGATAATTTCTTTTCACTTTCAGAACACTACCCCAAAACTATTTTACTTGCAAAAATAATATATAATCAGTCATGCTATAGGTTACTTAATCTACTGAAATGATTATTTAGAAGATATTGTATGAAATTGAAGCATGAAGGTTTAGCTTGGAATAAAAGTCCTTAAACACAAAGATTAAAAAAATTTTTAGTACTAAACTTAATAATTGCTGTTACATCGAGGTTTAGAACTTTTTTCTCTTATTTCCTGGAGTAAGAGACTTGTTGACTAATAATCATCTGCTCTAATAAAGTCAATAATAACATTAATAAAACAATAATTAGTATTGATCTTGCTCTATGCACTAGGCACCAATCTAAAGTAGGTATGTACATGTATGTTATAACTGACCACATTTAATCTCCACAACAACCCTATATTGATTAGGCACCATTATCAGTTTTTTCACACTTAGGTAACCTGAGCCCAGAGAAGAAAATTAGTACCTCACATAATGTATGTAGCTAAGTCAATGCCGAAGTGTCTGTTTTTAGTCTCAAATCACTCATAAATCTCTAAACACATAGTTCTTAACATGCACGCCAACTTGCTCTGGCATTTCTTTTTGATGGACTCTGCACTATAATTCTGTCAAATAAAATACAAGGTTTATTTGGAAAATCCTTCCAGTACTACGCAGATAAATGGTATTTGGAACTTGGTGGAAAACTTTCGATGAAGCCTATTCAGGGAAGGCATGACAAGAGTAAGCGAGTAATTGCAGGTCTGCTGTTCTGTGATCATCAAGTTGCAAATGGTGCGCTATTATGCATTAAAAGCATTATACCAAATAGTGAGATTGAACCATCTTCAGCTTTAGGCATAAAGTGATAATCCTATCACACCAATTAGTCTTCCTATTGTGTCCCCAGGCTGTGATGAAACCCTCCAGAGAAAGAGTCGCCTACAACGTAAGCATCACTTGGAGGTGAATCATGGGGGTTCTCTCATCAGCACCTCGTGCCTTTGCAGGGAGCAGGGACTCGAGCCCCCTGCGTTACCTGCTGCAGGTGCTCCGTGCTGCACGCATCCTTCTTCGCATCCAGGTTCACAAAGCAGACCTGGGGAAAGGCAAGAAGAGGCAGTTAAGTGAAAAACCCGGCAGTCAAAAACAACTGCCAAGAAGTTTCGAGAAGAGAAAGCAGGAATCAGTTGGGGGCAAATGACCTGACAGTGCTGAACGCAGATTGCCCTTTGCCTCTGGGCATCTATGCAGACCCTGGATACAATTTTAAATAGTAATTCAGAGCAACAATAACTTAAAATGCAAACACATCACATCGATATAAATCTACTACAGGCATTCAGATAGAGGTGGGGAGAAGAAAACTTCAACGTCTCAAAGAGGTGAGACACACTCTTGAGAGTTAGTTGTAGGATCTTGGTGAGTAGGGACCAGAAAGATGTCCCTGGGAGGTTGGGTGGCATGAGTGATGGTTAAGGGTAGAGAAGTCCACATGCTGTAGAGTATCAGGGAGGAAGAGTCTTAATGGGGCACAGACAGAAATGCAGAAAGGCAAGTGTTAGAAACAAGGTCCTGGAAGGTTTCATTAAATGTGATTATGGAAATGAGGCTTTATAATAGTTGGCTAAGAATCATGCAGAGGCATTTATTCTTAGCAAATGGGTTTGACCCCTGGCCATGTAAACCTGATAGCGTCAATTGTCTGGATGTTAAATCTGATGTTTGGACTGTAGATGCCTGCAGGCCTATGGGGCTTTCTGATTTCAGTAGTTGTTCATAGCCATGGTTTCTCAGACTCCAGTACCTTTTCCTTTTAAGGTTAAAAAACAGAATCGAAAGATTTGAGAAAAGCCCTTAAAAACTAAAATAGTTACACATGGCTGAAATGGAAAGGTCACTATTACTTTACTCTCCCCATTCATGGAAGATTTCCTCTGGTTTTCTGGGCTCACAATATCCTTCTAGTGTATCCAGGGACACAGTCTTGGCTTGTTGTGAATAACTAGAGTGTAGATGGAAGCATAGCTGTAGGAAGGGAGTCATGCTCCAGAGCAGTTTCAGGATTATTCTACAAGAGCAGTAACTTTGCCCTTGGAAAACGGGTTCACTATCTATTAGTACTTCAGGACTTTCAGTAACGCACAGCTGGGATGGCAGCTATTGAATTGATTTAGATGATTTTCCATTCTCCTTGAAGAGAGGAGTGCTGCCTTGACCCTGGGCTCTTATTATCTTATATCATTGTGGGAGAGAGCAAAGCAGAGGCCAGAAAAAGCATCTGTAATAATGGCTTGTCTGCCTTCTGATACTGTCTTTAGTTCTCTGAAGATCAACCTGCTTTTCATTCATTTTTGGCTGCAATATGAACTCTGGCTACATTTGGAGGAAACACTTCACACTGGCTGGGTCAAGACAAAAATAAAGCAAGATATAAGCCAACCACTTTCTTATACGGGGCACATGTGTCTTTCTTTGGGGGTGAACCAGATTTTTTGGGTCTGGTGTATGTACAATTTTGGGACACCTTCTTTAAGAGAAAACAATGGAAAATTCTAACTTATGTGTGAAAGTGATTATTCATTTATCTAGAAGGAAAAAAATCACAACAAATTCCAAATACAAAATGGCTGACAAATACCCCAAACACAATACTCCCAGAAAAATAATATTTTAACAAAGCAGCTGCCAATACACCCCCACAATACTTTCCCCCTACACTTTGTCTCCATAATATTTGATTGTCTCTTTCTAGCATCATTTTCTTCAGAGGGGATAGAAAGATAATTCAGTCTTATTATAATATTTTTGACTGATTTTTTTCCAGCTTCACAGACTTTTACTGATGACATCCGAGACATTTTCAGGGTGATGTCAAATTTAGTGGGAAACCACTATAAAATGTCTCTGATATATGGGTTGTTATAGTGGTACTCATTACTTGTAGTACTGTTATAGGTTCCTCTTATACAAACCTAAGAATTTGGGCAGAGTCTCTTTACTTGATTCCCATTAAAAAAGCAAAAAATCACACAGTGTGGTTATTATTTTTGATGCTGCATTATCAAATAAATTTCTCCCAGAAGAGAACCCAATCTCATATTTATAATATTACATGCCTAATGATGGGACGAATTTTCCACAGACCAGCTTCTGGCACATATACCTTGTTTTCTCTCTCATATATATATATATATATATATATATATATATATATATAGTATTGGAGACAGTAGCACATACTTATATTGCAGAACCATCGTGGAGCTGACACTTTCATATCTCAATGCTGGTTGAGTTGTCACTGTCCATGGTAGGAGTATTTCTGGAAGCTCAGTCAACATGTGGATGACTAGCAGTCACTTAACTTTCATGAAAGTGACCGCAAGCCCCATAAATGTATCTCATATAAACACAATGCCACTCAATTCCCCTTAAGTGAGATTCTATACCTGTCTGTGGTCACTCCAGTGACCTCAGTATGAGAGGAGGTAAGATGAAGTGGAGTCTGAATGAAAAGAAACAATTTTAGTTAAAATACCCTCCTTTTGAAAATGTTACAAAAACATATAACCATGTGAACACACTGCCAAGCTCCTGTCCAGGGCACTAAGAAGGCAGCCTGTGCAACCAAGGAGCCAAGAACTTTACGCTTTGGTGATATATATTTTTTATTTATAAAAAATTCCATTTGTTTATTTTTAGAGAGTGGGAAAGGGAGGGAGAAAGAGAAAGAGAAACCTCTATGTGTGGTTACCTCTCACATGCCCCAAACTGGGGACCTAGCCTGCAACCTAGGCATGTGCCCTGACTGGGAATCGCAGTGGCGACCCTTCCGTTAACAGGGTGGTGTTCAATCCATTGAGGTGCACCAGCCAGGGCTGAGCATTGATGATTTTACAGTAAATCCACTTTATGGTGAAGTGGTTCTTGTGATGAAATTGCTGTGTACATACGTTCACTCTCTTTGACCTTGGGTTCTTTACTTGAGATTTAGGCACCCACCAATGTCCAAGTGGAGCATAGGACAAGCCTCTGTCTAGAAGTGCTGGGGAATGCTGGGTGTGGGGTAGGGACTTTGTGTGGTTTAGTGAGGGGATTAGGTGCTCTCCATCTTTGAGGTAGATGATCTTGGTGTTGGTGCTGAGAAGACAAAAAGAACGAGTATCAGTTTGGCTCACAGGGAGATCTGATACATCTGCAACCAGAACACATTGCTGAAGCAATGGAAACATCATGTGCATCACAGGAGTAATAGGCGTGTGCACAGGAGGAGGAAGTTTAGAGAATGGGCTTAATCACACACGGAATTTCGGAGGAGGCTGCAAGGCAGGCAGGACACACAGAAAAGCAGCAGGGGGAAAATGGCATGAACAACAAATGGATGATTGTTCCCTCATCAGCACCTGCTCGGTAATGTTTAGAGCCTCTTGATTCAGCCCAAGGTGTGGAGAGGGAGAAGGTGGAGTCTGTGAAGTCCAAGGCAAGAGGTACCTCCTAGAGGAACTCCAGAAGTGAGATCAAAATTGTGAGCAAAGTGCTAAGCACTGCCCAGGAGTTTCGTAGGTGCTCATAAATGCTTGTTGATAAAGGAATATGTATGAATGAAGAGGAGGTCTCAGGTGAATGATGTAATAATTATATACCTGTGGTAATTATTTTACTTATTTATGTAGTGAATTCCAATGTAGTCCATAAACAAGGTTTTCTTCTTTCTAGGAAGGCTCTATGTAAGGGACTAGGTAGAGAAGCTATAGGAGAATTAAATAGACTGATATTAACCCATTGATTGGTATAGTTTAAAGTATTTAGACTGATTGGCATTTACAAATAGTCATGGGGATATCAAGTATACCATAGGAAATATAGTCAGTAATATTGGGCTAAGTGAGTACTAGAATTACTTGGGGTATAAATTTGTAAATTACATAAATGTTTGCACTGTACACCTCAAACTAACATAATATTAATGACAACAGTAATTAAGGAAGAAAAAATAGTGCTTAGTTAGCTTTTTTGTCTCACGAATAAGGATTTGCTAAAAAACAGAGAAAGGCAAAACACTGAGGCCCATCATCGGTAATAAATACAGATAAAAGCTTTTAATGTTTCCTTGGAACAGAAGCTCCTCTCTTTTCACTGAAAGAACATTTTGTGTGGTGTCTGCCAGTGGCCGGGTTCCAACCGTCTGCAGGCACGCTCCACCAGAGGCAGGGGGAACTATCTCCACATGAAAATACAAACACCTCCTCCATAACAGAGCTAATTTTGTGGTGGCACCTAACTTTCACACTCAACTGCCTCTCTTCTGTCATTATTAGGGTTTTAAAATGAAATGTTGAAGTATCACCAAGAAAACAATGCCACTTGGTGATTTTGACTTTTACATTGTCAGGGTCTCCCTGGAAAGTATCAAGACTTGGAGCCCTGCGCAGGCCAGGTGAAGGAAACAAAAGCCTGTAAGACCTGACCAGAAAACCAGGAAAGCTGGGTGCATGTGTGCCTCCATGCTATAGCCAGTGGGCCTTGGTGGGAATCAGGCCATGAGAAAATGCTTTATGTCCTTTGAAGTTTTACCTCACTTGATCACTTTATTGTACCAGCAGAAGAGATTTTAACTTTAATTCAGAATGAACTCACCCTCCCTATTTTATAGCCATCTGAAGTCTTTGTGTCCAAAACACTCTGCCCTGATGGAGATCTCAGTGTCCTTTCAATTGTTATCCCTGAACAATATCTGTTTTCTGTAATCAGCACTGTTTAACATTGATTGATGAGCTTTACATACACACTACATGCCTTTAAGCTTACTGCACTCAATAACAGACCTTGGAGAAAGGCATTCAAGGCATTTGTCTCTCAGATATTTGCCCACCTTTTCTCTCCTAGCATAAGCTGCCTGGGAGGTCTTCATTTCATCCATGACACCAGAGGATCTTTGCAGATCGAGGGTCCTCAACATTATGTAATCGAAAAAAGTCTTCAAAGTTATTTATACACAGTAAAGATCTTAATGTCTGTAGTCACTATGCTGTCTTCTCTGCTTAGTATGATGAATTATTTATTCAAATAATATCAGTGATTTATTTTACTTACAAGTCTCTTTCATAAGTGGTAAACTACATAGCCACATTAAAAATTTCATAATAAAATTTTATTAGATGGTGATGAAATATATATTTTGGTTAAAGGCTACTATGAGAAAGAGGATAACATTAAAATTTAAGAAAACAGGAGAGAATCATTTTATGTAGATTATAGTTTACCACAACTTTTATGAGTTTACTGTATTTAATAAATAGCTTTATTTCAATACAAATTAAGTCAGATAAAAGCAATAATTAACATGTTATATGAAATTTAAGGTTTGACTTTTTGAATTGAAACTGCAGAAAAAGAAATGATGATTATTGTCAAGGTCAAACCATATTGCATATGGGCCATTTCATTTTTTTCCTCTATTCATTTTAGTCAAAATTTTGGACTCTTCAGATAGTCAAAAGCAATCTTTGAAAAATGTCACTGCATTATGCTTCCACCAAGGTCAAACTGTTGTGTAAGAAGTTATATGACAGTGGATTCTTAGCCCAGAATGTGGAGCTTTGAACTTCCTCCCCTGAGTATTTTTTCATATCTCCTGAAGTCAGCGAAATCTTATTTTAAAAATCATTCTTATGGAGATCCTGTTTATAAGTGTTAACAAAAAGCATGATGTCAAATTGCCTTTTAAATCTAGGCATTTGGATGTTTACTATGACCAAATATAAACTTATGCTTTATCTTCAAAGAAGCCAAATTCCTTCTTTCTGCAGCTTTTAACAATGCAGCCATCTGGCCATGTAGTGATGATACAATCTCTTAATTTGATGGTATTAAAATGCTGATCCACAAAACTTCTAAAGAAAAAAATTGTATCCTTTCTTCTCTCAACCAAAAGACTTCTGCTAGATTCAGGACCCAGGACCAAAATTATCTCTTAAAGAATATGATGCTTTTCTCTGATTAGTACTTTAGGCTGATGGCAATTTATACATCAGGGTTGCTATGCCCTGGTGCTGTGAGATATTCTGGAGCCCACTGACACTGCATTTGTATCTAGTTTCTATTGTTTTGGAATGACTGCAGCAATCACACAAAGAAAATATAGAAACTGTAGAAACTTACGTCTGTAGTCTGCGTAGCTCAATTATTTTGGAGTAGAAAGCAACTTAAACACAAAATTAGTAGGAATAAATGATAGTGAGTCTAATTTTTAAGTATTTTATTTATAATTTTTAGAGAGAGGGGTAGGGAGAGAGGCAGAGAGGGAGAGAGACATCAATGTATGGTTGCCTTTCACCTGCCTCCAGCCACCAACCTGGCTGGAGACCTGGCTTGCAACCTGGTTATGTGCCCTGGCTGGGAGTCGAACCAGTGACCTTCGGGTTTGCAGGCCAGTGCCTTATCCATTGAGCCACCAGCCAGGATGAGTCTGATTTTAAAATGTAAATCACTTACCTAAACTAGACATCTAACTAGCATCTCTCATATTTTTTGACAGCCAAAGTTGGAAATAACTCCAAAGTTCTCCTCTCTAGGATGCTTCAGTTGTACCTGAGCAAACATTTTGTGCCTCTTCAATAGTTCAGCAATGCTGCAATCCCATTCGTATAGGTTAATTGTGTGAAAAGCAAAAACAATAGCAAATACTAAATACATATCCTGGGTGATGCTACACAGGGAAGCAAAGTTATTATTTAGAGAATTTTGTCCTCACTTCAAGCTGCTAATGCAACAGTGGGAAACTGTAACCTGCTCATTATTCTTTTGATATTGTTTCTGTAAGTGCTAACTCTGAATAATATGTAGCTTGTAGATAAATGGCATGTTTGTTTAAGAATTCTGGGGCCAAACCTCCAAAGATAAAGACTTCGACATCCAGGAGTTCCAGCTCTGGATTTGGTAACCTCCAGGCATAAAACTAGGATGATATAAAATCAAGATGATGCAAACCATGATGATGCACATTGGGCCATCGCTTGCCCAGTTTTGGGGTCCTTATCAGAATGGACTGTGCTAGTCTGCACATAGAGAACTTTTCAGCCCATTTCCCTTAATCTCTTTGTTCTGCCTTCCACCTCCCTCCTGTTACGGTGAGCTTTGAGACAAGAGTTCCTCATCTTCTCAGAGGGCTGGCATCTGAGTAAACCACGTTCCTTCTCACCAGCACCTGTTTCATGAGTCTGGCTTTTGTGGCAGGCAGCTGGCTCTGCATTCAGTTATATTAAGGAAGAAAAGGTACTCTTCCTTCTTTTGAATAAAACTATCCAGATGGACTATGTACATTGATGAGAGGGGTCCCAGAAAGAGGTTGTTAGTTCCATTGCATTGGGTGTCTAAGAGCCACTCTACCTGGCCTGCTTTAGGTCAACCTTTGAAGCCATTAGCTCAAGGCAGGCATTAGAATTACTGTCCCTGTAACTTGGTTTTCTGAGGCCCTTCAGAAGCTCATAATGTTCTAAGGGACTGGCAAGTGCTTAGAAGTAAGCTGTTTTTCAAATAAAATGACCATTAAATCTCTGCACTTAAGCTCTGCTAATGGAATCAAGTGTTCAAGATAAGTGACTCAGCTCTTCAAACTGTTGGTATCCTCTAACCACTCCAAAAGCCATGGGTAGCCTTAGGGCATGGAGCTGGGTTTTTTTTGTTTTGTGGTAAGCTTTATACTTTGATGTTTCTGATTTTAATCATTGAAGCACCCTTTAATTTGGCCTCCCATTACAGACCAAAATATCTATCTATATCTATATCTATATCTATATCTATATCTATATATCTATATCTATATCTAGTATCCTGGTTGAAATTTAACATTCCAGCTTTCAGTTAAAGGGTACTGGGAATTGCCTATTTGTAAGCTTTTTGAAATCCTCAAAAAGGTACCCCTGTCTGAGCAATGACTGACAGCACTGTCTGGGAAGGAAAAACGTGGGCCATGAAGTTCATTCCTTTGTAATGGCCAAACCTTATCATGATACCACATTTGTTACAGGCTAACATTTTCCCACTCAAAGAGAAAGCAGAAGAAAGCATAAAAAGTATTCTTGCACTTCAAAAAGCTCTTGTGGAATAACTTTCCCTAGGAGTAAACAAATAAGAAAAGAATTGAAAAATAACTTTTTGAAATGTAAGTACAAATATAAGTAGAAAAATGTTTTTAGTCTTTTTATTGCAGTATAGAATCATAGAATTTTAGAGCAGAAGATGCATTTAAAAATGTTCTGGTTCACCCTGGCTGGTGACACAGTGGATAAGGTGCCTAATTGCAAGCCCAAAAGGTTGCTGGTTCGACTCCCAGTCAGGGCACATAACCAGGTTGCAAACCAGGTCTCCAGCCAGGTCTGTGGCTGGAGGTGGGTGAACGGCAACCATACATTGATGTCTCTCTCCCTCTCTGCCTCTCTCCCTTCCCTCTCTGGAAATAATAAACAAAAAATCTTAAAAAAAATACTTAAGCAAATGATGCCAAATCCTCTACTTAGTTCGATTGTTCATTTATTCATCATTTGTTTATTTATTCATCTATCTACTCATTTATTTATTTGATTAAAGAATATTTACATGGCAGATCTTCTGTTCCTATTGAACTCAGTTACTAACATACAACAGTGAATCAGAATTAGATGTGTCAGTTAGCATATTAAGCCTCATCACCCTTTTTGAGATAGGATGAAAAGTTAAGGTATGGAGCATGATTTGACAAGATTGTGGAATAAAGGGAAGGCTAGAAGAGGATGTAAGACAAAGGAAATATAAGAACATTTATTTCTTCGCATGACCAAGTCAACGGGGAAGGAGGGATGGAGAAGATGACAGGGAGGTGATAAATAGTAGCATAACTGAAAATTCCCAAGCTGAATGGAAAACAAAGCAAAATGATAGTATGACCATGAAATGTCAGATTGCTAATGGTGCCATACATCGGCCCCTACGATTCTGTCTTCCCTTGGAAGGTTCATTCGTATGACACTGACACTCTTCCATCTGGAGAGAGAGCTCCAAGGAACAAAACAGCAAGTGGGGAGAATTCAAGAACTTACTCTTGTTTCTGATGGCTTCTTGGAAGTTCTATCATCCCCACCCCCATGCTTTTGCTGTGAGTGTAGGGAAGGTTAATAGTGGTGACAGTGGAACTTTAAGTGAGAGTTCAGCTCGAAGACTGAGAGGAAGGAATGTAGGCATCTTTCCTCAGCAGGTGCTATACACATACTGATGACAGCTGATGGCACTGGGGCTTGCAGATGGTGGCAGTTGGTTAGACAATTGTAATCTATAGCTCGCTTGAAACCTGGGCTTTGTAGTAAACCTCTGTCTTCTGCAAATGCTGACAATAATATTTAAGGGCTTAAGCACAATTCTTAGAGATCTCAGGATTCCAAATCGCTAAGCCAGTTCCTTGGAGCACATGGCTACCAAGGTCTTCAGCAGCCCAGAGACCCAGCGTGTGAGAAATAGACAATGCAAGTCTGACCAGAGAGTTCTGACATTGCCCACAGCGCAGGATGGGTTGTTACTTGCTGCATTCACTCTTAAAGAAAAGAATGACACACAATGGAATTCTATATAGCAGAAAGACAGAAGGAACTTGTACCTTTTGCAACAACATGGATGGAACTGGAGAGTATTATGCTTAGTGAAATAAGCCAGTCAGTGAAGGACAAATATCATATGATCTCACCCATTATGGGACAATAATGAACAAAACTAACAACAAGCAAAACAGAACCAAATATATGAATACAGTGAATAGGCCTTCAGTGGTCAGGGGGAAAGGGGTTGGGGGGAGGGGGGAGGCAGAGGCAAGAAAGGGG
>PVIW01003400.1:115386-169425 GCA_004026585.1 Noctilio leporinus | reverse complement strand
AGGGGTAGGGGGGAGGGGGGAGGCAGAGGCAAAGAAGGGGAGCAGCTTAGACAAGAACCTAGTATAAAGGAACCATGGACATGGACAACAGGTGGGATTGACTTTGGAGGGAAAGGGTGGGTGGGGAGGGGGACAGAGGGGAGAAAAAAAGGGATGGATGTAATACAACAACAATAAAATTAAAAGAAAAAAAAAAGAAAGAAAGAAAGAAAGAAACTGCTACCAGCAAATATAAGTTAAAAAATTGAATAACCTAGAAGAAATGGATAAATTCTTAGAAATATACAATCTACCAAGACTGAATCATGAAGAAATGGAAAATCTGAACAGATCTGCAGGTAATAAGGAGATTGAATCAGTAATCAAAACCCTTTCAATAATGAAAAGCTGAGGACCAGATGGCTTCACTGGAGATTTCCAGCAAACAGGTAAAGAAGAATTAATATCAATTCATCTCAAATTCTTTTTTAAAAATTTGAAAAAGAGGGAACACTTCTGAACTCATTTTATGAGACTAGCGTTACCCTGATCCCAAAGTCAGACAGAGATACAAGAAAACCATGTCCCAATATCCCTGATGAATTATTTGTGGAAAAACCTTCAAATATAATAGCACACTGAATTCAATAGCACATTAAAAGGATCATTCACCATGACCCAGTGAGATTTATCCCTGAAATGCAAGGATGATTCAATGTATGCAAATCAGTGAAATATTCTACATTAACAGAATGAAGGACAAAAATCACTTGGTCATCTCAAATATGCAGGAAAAAAAAAAAAAAAAAAAAAAAAGCACTTGCCAAAATTCAACACTCTTTCACGATAAAAACACTCAAGAAACCGGGACTAGAAGAAAATGACCTCAACATAGTAAAGGACATATATGAAAAGCCCATAGTTAACATCATACTTGATGCTGAAAAATTTAAAGTTTTTCCTCAAAAATCAGGAACAAAACAAGGATGCCCACTCTTGCCCATTTACTCAACATAATGCTGGAAATCCTACCTAGAACATCAGTCAGAAAAATAAAGGGTGCCCAAACTGGAATTGAAGAGGTAAAATGATCTCTGTTCCTAGATGAAATATCCTATAACAGGAATGAACCTTGAGGATATTATGCTAAGTGATAAGGCAATCACAAAAGATAAATACATAGCACAGGATTTCACTTATATGAGATACCAAGAATAGTCAAATTCATAGAAAGAGGTGGTCTCCAAGAGTTGGGGGGGGTGGAATGGGAAGTTTTTGTTCAATGAATATAGAGTTTCAATCATGCAAGAGGAAAAATTTATAAAGCTCTGTCATATAATCATGTGTATATATTCAACATCACTGTCTTGTACAGTTAAAACTATTAAGAATGCAACTTTACGTTAATTGTTTTTTGTTTTGTTTTTTGGAGTTGAGACTTAAGCTCCGATCTTTTAAAATATATTTATTTAAAATCAATATTTATTGATTTTGCTATTATAGTTGTCCCAGCTTTTTTCCCTTTGCCCCCTCCACTCAGTACCCCCCATTCCCTCCTGCAATACCCCCCTTAGTTAATGTCCATGTGTCATGCGTAGAAGTTCTTCGGCTTCTCCATTTCCTTTATTATCCTTAACTTCCCCCCTGTCTATTCTGTAATTACCAATGTGTACTTCATTTCTTTTTTTTTTTACATCCAGACAATTCACCATTTAATTACTGCCATCCAACTGTTAGCCTCTCAAATCATATGAATAATTTCACAAAAATAGCATTCCAGATTAAAATAAGTTTTAAAGAAAAAGAAAAATGCTTAATTTACTACAATGTATCTAAAATATTATCATTCAACATGTAATAATTATATAAGCTATTGACATATTTTAAATTTTTTATATTAACTCTATAAAATCCAGTATGTACTTTAAATATTTGTAAAAATATTTATGTGTGTAAACGTACTTGTTCAAGTGTTTGGCAATATTGCAATTTTTCACTTTTTAAAGCAATTATTTAAACAAACAAATTAATATGTTACTGTTTTTGAGCACAATAAAAAATAATGACTATTTTGGTGGGAATAGGAGTGGAGGTGGTAAAGAGGTAGGACTTCAAGAATTATAAATTCGTAGGTTATTTTATAGATATTTTACTAAGAGATTCTATCTAGTATTTGCAAAATCAATCACCAAGCACATGTAAATTTTATTTCATGTAGCTGGTGAGCAACACTAATACCATGTCTTCCTTTCACCACTAGCATATTTATTAGCCCTGGTCACTCCACACTTTCTTATCACCTTTATTGCATTTCTAATCCACATATGCTGGGTACTCTCCACCTGCCACTCCCTAGCTCCTGTCCACCCTTCCCTGCCCCACCATGGACCCCAGAAGGCTAACCTTGGTGGAATGCATCACTCAGTCCCTTTAGCCCCCTGGTTTTTTGTTGGATTTAGCCAACAGGGGCATCATTAAGCAACTGAAGGGGAGGGGCAAAAGCCACCTGTTTATTCTCTGGCTCCCTCACTGCTACACACTTGGACAGTGTCTGCGTTTTCCACCCAAGGGCACAGCTCCTTGAGACAGGCCCTCTTGGTGACAGTCCTTGTCCAGTCCCATTACCATTCCCACCCCTTGTCCGTCATAAGAGGCAATGGCTTCTCACCAATTTGAGTGCCACAGTGCCTCACCAATCCTTTTATCCTAGTTTTTGTAAATGCCCCCTCATTAAGCCCTCTGAAGTGACATTTGCACGTCCACTTTCTGCAAGACCCTGACCGACCTGCCACTGTTAGGATAGACAGAGCACAGAGCCACTCCAGCAAAGAATTTGAGTGGTAAGCAACAATTTTTTCCTGTGTTCATGGAGCAAGTGCCTTGTTAGAACCAGTATCTGTCCCCCCACGGCAAATGAAGCTGCCTAATTAATCTGTCCCATCACTTCCAATCAGCATTATAAAAGCTCGTGCTAACGGGACATGTCTGTGTTTTGCGATCCTGCCACAGATGACTGAGTCTGTGTCCAGAAGAAGAACAGGGTGGCAGGTGAGGGAGCAGCTTCGCTGGAGGAAGCCAGTCTTCAGCAGGTGGTGTCAGTGGGGGTCAGAGCCAATTGCGAGAGGTTAATTTGGGCGGTTCTGAACAGTTCGGGATGGGTGCTGCGCACAAGCAAGGGGGCAGCACAGGATTCTCATGGTGATTAATGAAAGTCTTGGCCTCTGACTTCCTTAGACTCACAAAGAAAATTAAATTTCCTACCAGGTCTCTGCTCTGACTGGGGCTGGAGGAGCCTGTGGTTTATCCCTCAGGATTCAGGCTGGGGAAAGAGTGATCTCAAGAAAATACAATTACCTGGGTGTCTAGGACGGCCTCCCCTTTTCTCCACAGTGAAGCCCTGGCTGAAGGGAACAGGAGGAAGGGGAAGACTGATAACCTGCGAGGGCTCCTACCACGTGCTGGGCACTTTGCACACTTTGCCTCATTTGGGATGACTTTCCATATAACCCTGCCGGTCAGCGACAGGTGGAGGGAACCTCCCTGAGGAAGCAAGTCAAGAGACAAAGTTAATAGTCCAGTGTCATAGAGTATTAGTCTGCCTTCCTTACTCCATTTATCTAAGAGCAAGGGAAGTTGGAGGGGAGTAGGGGGAGGCATAAATAGGGGAAGCACAGATGTACAATGTGGTAAAACTATTCTATATGAAACCATAATGGTGGGTATATGCCTTTATGCATTTGTCAAAACCCACAGTGCAGCACAAAGAGTAAAACTTAATGTAAATTATTGGTTATAGTTAATAGTAATGGAGCAATATTGAGTCATTGATTGTAACAAATGTACCACAAGAATACAAGATAATACTAGGGAAACTCGTTGCTTGGAATGAGGGCAGCCTGTTGAAGAATGGGTATACAATTAGTCTGTAAATCTAGAACTGTACTAAAAAAGTAAAACCTGTATTAATTATTAAAAATTATAATAATAATCCCACTCACTGAGCACCTTCTGTCGTTTTTGAGTGCATCTGGCCTTTTTCACAATGGAAGTACAGTTGGCCCTTTGTATCTACTGGCTCCTTATCTGTGGATTCAACCAACCAATCCATCCACAGTTGGTTAAATCCAAGAATGTGGAACCTACAGACATGGAGAGCTGCCTAAGAGATGTGAGAATCCTCAGGTTTTAGAATCTCAAGGTACCTGGAACTGACCCCTAGATATCGTAACTGTATGAGGCAGTTTTATACCTGGGACTATTAGGCTGGTCTGTATATGCTGGATAGAGGGAATGGCTCCAGCTGGACACTTGTCCAGCTGCAAGTGGGTGTCACCAGATACTAAGAGCCCAGTGGGAGAAAAGGGAAGGAAACCTCCTGGTTAATTGTCTGTGAATTAAGGATGAAGGTCATAGTAGCAGGAGAATTTCTTCCTGATAATACTCTTAGCAGGTGACAGAAGTTAGGAAGAGCTAAGGCATATTCCTGTGGTCATGTTTTGTTTTGCTTAATTTATCTGAGCTTCATTCATGCGTGATTTGTCTGAGGTAAGGAGGAGGTAAAAGCATCCAGACTCCCATAATGTAACAGTATTAGGAAAAAATAACCCTAAGAGTCTTAGAGCCAGGACTGCCTCTGGGTTTTGTAAGATATTCCAGGAACCCAAGGAGTCTGATTACTGAAGGGCGTTATGTCGCCCTGGGTCCTCAGGAGGCCAAGGCACAAGCGCAGGGAGTTCATCAGAGGGCTGATCCCAGGAAGCAGAAGTGAGGGGGTGAGATGGGAAAGGGAGGAAAAACCAGCAAAGGTGGGATAAAAGGACTTGTCTAAAAGGGCTTGAAAGCTGGCAGATGACAACCAAAACTTTCTGCAAAAAAATCAAAACTAATGAGACCAGTCCCCTTTTGGTAGTAGGACAAGACAAAAGCTGGAGCACTCTACGGCTGCACACGTAGATAAAGACACTGTAAAACCACAAAAATAATCTAACATCTGTTTCTAACACCGCGAGTCCATTTCGATAGAAATTATTAAAATAGCCAGTCATCACATTGCCCTCAATTCAGCACCCAGTTCAGAAAAAACTGACTTCCTACCATTCTTTTAAAATGCAAATGACATGAGCCCACAGTTTGCCTTCTCCTGTCAGCAGCAGCAAACGGAACTCACTTTGTTTGACTTCAGGCGAGGCAGTCCTTGGCTGGTGGGACTGACACCAATAAGAGGTGTGTTTGTGAGTTCATTAGCGTGGCAGGTGTCTGGGACTCAGTCCTGCTGTGGACACCACTGAATTGCATAGAATGCATCTCAGAACTGTACCACCAGAGCACAGGAAAGAGGAACTTAACTGTGGACTCACGTTCCTCTTTACCTGGGAATCATACCTTGTGTGTGAACTCCTCTGCATTTTTGGATTGTGCTTGGATGAGAGTGACCAACCTTCCATGACTTTAGAGATGGCAAAGTAGAGAGACATCTGTGCTCTCCACTGTGCTTACTGTGAAACTCTGGTGAAGTATGTGGAACTGTCCACCAGAGATGTGGGGGTCCCAAGTGGTCCAAAGGGGGCGGTGCATCGCAGACTATTATTTGAGATAATCTTCATTTTACAGAGACTTGAAGAGCTTAGAAATGTTGAACTAGGGTCCCATAACCCTTTTCTCAATGTTAAAAAAACAACAACAACAATGTTTAAATCTTTTCTGGATGTATTTCCATGATCTTGTAAACAAAAGAGAATGTGATAAGTCCTATTTTTCATTGGAACAAAAAGCAAAATGGGGCTTGGGGATTATCTGCAACTACAGACAATCTTGAGAATATGCAGAATCCTGGGAGTTGTGTGTGAGTGGTTTACAAACTCCTAGTCATGGAACCCTTTCTCCTTCGGATGAAATCTTCCGAACTTGGAGCAGAGGCCCAGAGCCTCCCCTACTTGGAATAAACTTTATGGCCTCTGTCAGCTTCTGAGGCCTCTCCAAGGATGTCCACATTCTACGGAGCACAGAATTAAATAAAAATAAAAGACAGAATGCTGGAGATGAGGGTGCCTTACTATCAATTAGTTACCCAAGGTAAGCCATGTCACTTACCTTGGCCCTGAGATCCCAGTTCCTCTCTTACATGACAGGGCTACCCCATTTACCAGCCACCAGTCAAGGGCTAAGTGGGCTGATAAATAGCCAACCCGGCTGACATCATTCACAGCTTGGAGAATTCATTCATTCTCCAAGTACAAAGTCACCCGCTTGATCCTCATCATGCCTCAGTGGCCCATTGTAGCACCCATTCTCCCATATTATTCGTTTGTTGAAACATAGTGTCTTGTGCTCCATGAATATCATCACGACAGGTACATAGCTAAACCTAGAGGCAAGGCAAAACAAAATCCCCTACCTCTTATTTGCAATCTCCCTTGGGAACCAAATTTTTAAAAAGCATCCAGAGCTATGTGATTGGGTATAAATATACTAAACAGAAACAAGAGGGTTTTAGGAGCCCAGGGATCCATGGAAGATGGAAAAGGTAAAGGAAGGAAGGAAGGCAGGCAGGCAGGCTCTGGGTAAGATAATATGCATTTATTCCCCCAATGCATGTCTTCCTAACTTTCTAAAATATATACTTTTTCCTAAAAATTAGGAATATTCTAGAGGGTTCTGGGAAACTTTTAGCCACTCCTGAGGAGTTGGCAAGCCAACTGCTCTAGAAAAGGAGACATTAAAAGTCCCAAAATAGCCTGGCTGGTGGCACAGTGGATAAGGCACCAGCCTGTGAACCCAAAGGTTGCTAGTTCGATTCCCCAGCCAGGGCACAGAACCAGGTTGCAAGCCAGGTCTCCAGCCAAGTCTGTAGCTGGAGGCAGGTGAAAGGCAATCACACATCTCTCTCTCTCTCTCTCTCTCTCTGCCTCTCTCCCTACCCCTCTCTCTAAAAATAATAAATAAAATCTTTAGAAGAAAAGAAAAACCCTGGTTTTGTAGGCCTCATAATAGTATGAGCCAAAATAAAATACTTTTTAAATAAAATATAAAATAAAAGTCCCAAAACTTTAGACTCACACACACACACACAAAAACCTCCAAAGCTAAATATTTTTAAGGTTTTGTAATGTGCAGCGATAAAAACACATCCTCATCATAGAAAGAGAATTGCTTTGTGTAACAAATTGATCTTATTCGACATAATGAAAACTTATATTTCGGAAGTCATCACCCATAGTGTGTCACGGCCATGTGCAATGCGATTTAGCTCTCTGATTTTAAAATGTTGGCTGACCCTTAACAATCTCAAAAGGTTAGAATGGTATAGGCCTCATGACTGTCAGCACCCCTGTTATTAGAGGGAAGAAATTGCACAATTTGAACATTTTAGCCTGAGATCTTATCTCCCCTTCATGACAGCTGGTCCTAGACAAGCTTAGACTTAGCAGCTCTAAACATTTATTGCTTCCCTAAGCCAGGAAGGGGGGTTGGTAGCTGTTGAGAGAGACACAGTTAGTTGTCCCCCAAACTGACATTCAAATTCTAACAAACTTTCTCTTTCTCATAAATGTGGGGCCCTGCTGATGTGGCTCAGTTGGTTAGGCGAAATGTCCTGCAAAGAGATTCCTCATCGGGCACGTTCCTGGGTGGAGGTTCAGTGCCAGGTCAGGGTGCATACAAGAGATGGATGTTTCTCGCACCAATGTTTCCTTTTCTCTCTCCCTCCCTTTCTGCTCTTTCAGAGAGAGGGAGGGAGGCAGAGAAGGAGAGAAACATCCATGTATGGTTGCCTTTCACCTGCCTCCAGCCATAGACCTGGCTGGAGACCTGGCTTGCAACCTGGTTATGTGCCCTGGCTGGGAATTGAGCCAGCGACTTTGGGCTCACAGGCCGGCACCTTATCCATTGAGCCACCAGCCGGGGCCTAAAATATTTTTTAAGAGTATGCATAAGCCACTCCCACCGCCTTGCCCTATCCTTTAGCATCACTTGGCCTCTGAGCTTTTTCCCATAACAACCTATATCCTCTGACTGCCTAACAGGCTCAGCTCATCCCTGGCCCCATCTGGGGTCCAAGATGCAGCCCATTGCTGGGCCCGGTCTGTCCACACTAGCGGTTCCTCACCCTGACTTCTGGGATGGGGTGAAGCTAAGTTGGGGAAACGAGGTGAGGGGCAGGGCTGCACCCCTTAGAGCTTATCCATGGAGCTTCACCATGTTGCGCTAACCCAATCCTTATCTTGTCAGACAGCAATATCCCATTTTGAGAGACTGAACCTAGCAGGGCAGAAAATGAGAAAGATACCAGACCCCGATTGTCACGGAAAGCATTTATCAGGAGCCAATACAACTCAAATCCCTCGGGTGCAGGATGAGGAGGCAGGAGCCAGGCCTTGTGAAATTCAGGTCACTCTCTGATCGAAAACTCAAGCCCCGCAGGCCCGACCACGGAGTCGTAGATCCCCCAAAAGTCTCAGCCTGTCCCCGGAGAGGCGAACAGGACCCTGCTTACAGCGCCATCTGGTGGCTCCTTGGGGATGTGCCAGCTTGTATGGCCGAGAGGCACCAGCAAAATCGCAACCAAAAAGGGTTCAGAAAAGTCCAAGTTTCGCTTTGCCTTTAATTCTTTCTCCCACCTGCTCACTTTTGTTTAATTGTCGAGATTTTTCAGGTCCCAGTCATAAGCATGAGGGGGAGAAATCCACCAAACCCCAGGTCAATTGGGAAGAAAGCAAGTTAATTACTTTTTTGCTGGGATGCATTAAACATCAAATCAGCCAGGAGCGTGTGGGAACGTGCCAACCCACGGGGACATGCAGCACTCTGTGTGGTTGTCCCCCACCTGCTCTCCCCCTCAATGGCTTGGAAAGGGCAGGAAAGAAGGACAAGGCAGAGCCTTACCGTGGGACCACGGGGTCGCCTTACCTCACTATCCTCGGCCCAGAGCAAGTACCTATGACTATCAAATGGCTCGGGGGGCACTGGCACCACTCAGAAGTAAAACCTTTCCCAGTCCTCTTGCGAACGAATGCTCATCTCAGCGTTTAAGTGCCATGAGGAGACAAGATCCAGCTTGCCCCCCAAAATCTTACTGCAAACAGAGAGTAAGGGGAGAGGAACTGAGCCCTAAGGCCCCTGACGCAGATGCTTCGGTGTGACTAATGTTGCCACCAGGGGGCATTCTTTCAGCTCAACCCAGTTTAGGAAGTGGCTGTTTCTAGGTCAAAAACCCGATCATTCTGATCCTGCAGGGAAATCACAGCAAAGTGGACACAAGGCCTCAAGAAGATAGTAGGGTTAGAGGACTAGACTGAGTGACCCAAAGCGCTCAGCCTCACAAGAAGTTTTGTGCTCCGAGCTGACTCTGGACAGGCCCAAGAGGAGGCTGAGACCAAAGGTGTGTCTCAGCCTTAATTGATGCGGAGTCACGATAGGTGACTGGGGAGGCCTCCCCTTTGCTTAATCTCTGGAAAGACCCCAGGACCTTGGCACACACCCAGGGTGGAGAGATGCCCACAGTAATACCTGAGGTGAGATTTCCTGTCAATGCCGCAGAATGAGCACTAGAAAATAAAGGATGATCCTGCCCGCACACCCTAGATTAGAGACTCAGGTTCACGGCACCCCAACCACATGCGCAGGACCAGACTTTGCAGTCACATGCCACTAGAATTAGAGGGGCCCAGAAGGAACTATCAAATGGAGATGGAAGACAAAGGCCCAGAATTAAGGAATTAAAACTGAACCACTTAAAGCCCAGGGCCACAGATGGTCTCTGTAGGAGACACAGATGGGCCTGGTGTTTGACCACACTGTTCAAATGTCACACACACACACACACACACACACACACAATCTTTAGTGAGGGTTCCCCAGAAGCACAAATCAGAGCCTGTGATTCACAACTACAGCTCCTATGCGGTGGGTCACCTTGTCATTTAAGATCTCAGTAAGATTCACTCAGCATCTTCCCCCACCAGCAGAAGGAGGTCCAGGGAATTGCTGGGAGGGCTCAGTCGGGGCTTCTCCCTCTGTGGGAGAATGGGACCGGAAGTCAGAGAAGGTGGCGGCCCCTCCCAGGAGAACTGACAGGGTCTCCAAGATGCCAGCAGTTCTCCCTCTCCAGACTGAGTGATTTTCTTTCCTTTAGATACAAATTCTTTTACTCTATCCCCCCTAACACTAAGAGCTATAGTCAGTGTTGTTCTCAAAAAGCAATGACCTGATTGTCAAAACTCATCCAGCTGAACACTTAAGAGCAGTGCTTTTTATCGTATGCTAAATAGCCCTCAACTTAAAAAAAAAAAAAAAAAAAGGCAACGCTTGCTATGGGTGTTCATAAAATGTGGAAATAGAGTCTAGTATACTGTGTATGTCATTAAAGACCTTTTCAATTTGTAAAAAGTGGCATTTCCACACTCCGGGACACCCCAGGTTTGGATTATGTTAATGAAGACTGACTACATAGTATAATATTCTCATTCTGTAGGTCAGGGGCTCAAACATTCTCAACACACGCAATTACCTGGGTAAGACAGACCCAGCCGGGCAACCCCCAACCCCATGCTAGAATGGCAGCAAGCAAAACTGGCTCTATGGTGGGGAAAAATATTCATTATATTCAGTATGTTTCTTTTTTAACCGGAATGGAGAAGAAAAGATCTAAGCTCTATGACCATCCACTGTGCTCCCTTGAGCAAGTTAATGTGCCCTCCCTGGGCATTAGACCTCCAACTGTAACAGGAGTCAAATAAACGAGGTGATCGCTCCGTCCTAAATGTTATGATTCATTCTGCATGGTAGCTATCGGAAAGCAGCCTGGTGATTTTCCATGTAAACCATGCACGTGAGGCCTCCTGTAAGTGTGCATCCATAAGAAGATGCTTCGATTCCGAGTTGCTAGATAGAAAACGAAGCGCATGTAGCAAACTGGACATGAAGTGACCTCCACACCACTGGCAAGAAATGCATGCTGGGTTTCCATGCGACCGAGGATAGAACCAACGCAACTGCACTTTCGGAGACTCCTTAGAGTCTGAACCCTCCGGCCGCGGTGTGAGCTCTGGAGTACACCAGCTTAGAAAAGCCGACGGCCTGCACCCTGGAGGTGTGGGGAGGGGTATGAAAGCCTCCCGTTCAACCTCGGTTGCCAGGCTGGGCCCGCGCTGTTTTCACAGCCCGGGGAGGAAACCGGGTGTAGCCCAGGGACCAAACTGCAGCCCAGTCACCTGCCTGTGCCCCATTGGGCTAAACTTAGCTGATTCGACCCAGATAAAGTTACTGCAGAGGGGATGTTTTTGCATTAAAAAAAAAACACTAAACACACTGCAATGCAACAGCAGCAAATTATCCCCAAAGCTGACGGACGCACGTGGTACTTACTGCGGCCCCGTTGTACTTCCAAGTGTCAACAGCACCACCTGCTGGCCAGGCTGTGAAAAGTCGGGCTTGTTCCTTTTCAACACCATCCACACCAAGTGCTGTAATGTGGCGGGTCTCCGAGCGCTGGACAAGTACGCAGAGGACCTGAAAAGCTCTCCGAGCTCTGTGGACTGCTTGCACGTGTTTCCGTTTTTAGGACAAGCTAATAAAATGCATGCTGACAGATGCCAGGTCACCGGGATGGTGAAGGAAAGGAGAGTCCTCAAACCAGGTTCCAGGCCTTCCTGGATTTTGCGTTTCTTAGGATAGGACTAGGAGATGAGTGGCAGGTGCTGCTGTGTTTTCATTGCGGAACGTTGATGAAACAGCAGAGGGGAACTAACTGCTCAAGGAAGCATTTCTACGATGCAGAAGCCAGAGGACCCAGCTGTGAGTTCCACAGTGATTGCAGGAAAGCGTGAAGAATTTAGTGATCACGAGGTTCACGTGGTAAAAGCACGCCTAACCCAACAGAATCGGAGACCGAACTATAGGAAGCATATTGTCGATGCAAAGACCATGTAGTAGAAGCAAACCATCGGCCATCCTGCCAACTTGGTCTAGATTATTGATGTAGCTTTTTAAAGTTAATTTGTAATTTTGTCTTGTTTTATTTTATGGCCCAGTATGAAGTATAAGCATACCTAGTATTATGTCAAGTACTTAAATTACATTATAAAATAATTTACCTCTAACTTCTAACCTGTCTCCCTATTTCTATCCCTCCCCCTAATACCCATAGTGTTCATTTGTTGAATGGATCAATAAATGATTTCAACACAGAGGGTTTGCTAGAATTTTCATCCTCAAGAAGGGGTCCAATTATTAAACTCAGTATTAGTCATGTGTTGGCTTGCATCGTGGTGTGCTGTGTTAAAAACAACCCCCAAATTTCAATGGCTTACAGTAAGAGCCTCCTGTTTTTCTAATCTGCAGGTGGGCAGGTCAGTTAGGGTCACTCTGCTTCTGGCCACAGGCCAGGATCAGGTGTGCTCCACACGTCCCTCATCTTTGAGCCAGGGCATGCTCTTTGAGTGGCAGGTGGTAGGACACAAGGTGCCAAGCTAAACAGGCAAACACATGAAAACATTCGCCCCCTTCCTATTGGCCAGAGCCCATCACAGGGCCAACAGCAGTGGAATGAAGACGTGTAGTTCTCTCGTGGAGGCTGCGTGAAGCCAGCACCTGAGCGAGGAGAGAAGGGAGAGCTGTGGAAAGATCATACAATCTATTACAGGCCACATTTTGGAAATGCTGCCTTTGAGGAAAAGGGGTCATTTACAGTCCCGTTACTCCCTGGAAAAAAAATCTAGAACCTTCCATCTAAGTGGTAATTAACGCTATACGTTTTATTCTCATCCCTCATTCTGAAATCTCCACCAAAAAATAACTAAGTGACCTTGGGGTCAAAAATTCTAAGTCATAATAGGAAGCCAGCGAGGGCAGAAACCATATGCCTAAAAAAATGTTTAAATTGAAACTGCAAACAAAGGGCACCCTAGAAGAAAGGTCAGTCTTTTTACCACTGGCTAAACTTCTAAGAAGGGCCCAACTGGAAAATAAGTAATTGGATCCTAGGATCCCATCAGCTTTAAACCTAAGCGGCTAGATTTGGGGGAGGCTGTGCTGCAGGGTGACCTCACTTCTCAGGGCCCACAGTACACCGTGCATGGGGATAGGTAGCTACATGGTCCCTGAGCCCTGCTGAGAATGTCCCCTGCTGTGGGTGGCGGGCTGGTTGTGAGGGGACCTTGATCTGGAAGCTTTGGTCTGCTGACATTGACATGGAGGGGAAAAGGTCCACCGCAAAGGAGGCACCACCATGGTAAGGTGCCTCTCTCTAAGGACAGAAAGACCTCCACCGACTCTCAAACGACCTGTCCCAGTGACCAACAGTGTACAAATGAGGCCAGTCTGGCCTATGAGGATGAGCAATCCGAATAATCACAGGATGTACAGAATGGCTCCGCAGTTTTAAAGCAGCAGCAGCAGCATCGCCGTGAGTGGAGTGGGTCAGTCAGGTGAGCACCATCCTGCTATTTAGAAAGGTCACTGGTTCCATTCCTGTTCAGGACGCATGCCTGGGTTGTGGGTTTTGTTCCCCCGCAGCCAGGTACAAGAGGCAAACATTCAATGTTTCTCTCCTTCTCTCTCCCTCTCTCTAAAAGTGAATAAATAACATCTTTTCTAAAAAGGAGTAGCCTCGTAATTAAAATGTGGTGGTTCTGGTACATGGATTAATATAATCTAGATATAGTAAATGCTTGAGAAAATTTTTTAAATACGGTATTATTTAAAATGTAGAAAAAAATGGATGTCAAAAAATATTTCAGGGTAACTAGCTAACTATTTGGGAGGGGTAGGGGGAAATAAAGCTGACTTCCCTAACTAACTCCTTACACCAAAATAAATTCTGGATGGATGAAATATTTAATGTTTAATAAGGATATACATAGGAAAATGTTTAATATTTAATCTCGGTATAGGGAAGGCTCTCTAAGCAGTATGTCGACATCAGAACCCAAAGTGGAGAAAACAGAAGAGGATCATGTTTCCTGGAAAGGAAGCTTACCAGGGTTATGTCCCCCGAGCAAAGGACAGCAAGCAGAAAGTGACACTTTGGGGTGACTCTGAAGATGCTAGAGATCTCCTGCCCAGCCCCACCCTCCCCTTCTGAGAAAATCTACCCCGATCCACTGTCTTCCAAAACAGGCAGCCCATGTATCACAGAATCTTCCCCAACACCAGACAATCAGACACAGCTGATTGACCTAGAGGTGGACACCTGACCCAAGCTGAGCCAATCAGAGTTCCTTTCCCTGGAATCGGAAATGCATCCCTAAGAGACTGAATCAGTTAGCTCTGAGGGTTCAGACTGGGCACCATGACACCCATAAACGTGAGGGAACAAGACCCAGGAAGCTGATGTGCAGCAAGCTTACAGGCAGCAGAGGAAAAGAAGGGGACACCCTGTTCAAGACCTAGCTGCCCACCGGGCCTAAGAAAGACGGTGAGCCTGGAGAAACAGTGCAGGTGACCTTGGGTTGCAGGAAACCTTTTCCGTGAGATGCCTCCCACCACGACCTTGCGTAAGCCCCTCTCCACCTATGTAGCTAGAGCCGCTCATCTGCCTTGTCACGACAGTTTGCATGGACAGTGTTCCAGGAGGTGCCTTAAGAAGGAAGGAACAAAGCAGAGGTGAGGGGCAGGCGTGCCCAGCAGCTACTGCTGGCTCGTTGTGGCTGAGAGTGACGTCAGGGAGCAAAGAAGGCACAACCTGGAAAACAACATGCAGAAGGGAAGCTTGTGCAGGACAGCCTGAGAAAACAGAAACACACACACACATGCACATGCACACACACACGCAGAAGCAGCAAGTGGAGAATAAATGTCCTATGGCACTTCTGTCATCTTCTTTTATTGACTGTATTGTAGTGCCATTGGTTAATACAATCATCTAAGTTTCAGGTATACAAGTCTGCGACACGTCACCTGTGTGTATTGTAGGTGTGTTCACTACCCCAAGTCAAGTCCCCCTCCTTCCATCACCATTACCCCCCATTTACCCTCTTCTACCTACTCCCACAGCCCCCCAGCCCTGCCCCCGCCCTTGCGTGTGGTAACCTATCAAACAGGAGTCTGTGTCTGTGAGTTGGGCTTTTTTTGTTTTTCTTTTTTGTTTGTTTGCTTTGCTTAATCCCTTCAACTTTTTCACCCAGCCCCTCACCCACCCTCCTCTCTGACAGCTGTCAGTCTGCTCTCTGTATCCATGGGTCATCTTCTATTTTGTTTGTTGTCTATTTTGTTCATTAGGTTCCACCTATAAGTAAAATCATACGCTGTCTGTCTTCCTGGCTGGCTTAGTCACTTCTGTCCTTTTCAAGGGAGTCAGTAGAGGGGAGAAACAGTGATGTTCGGCCGCTTGCAGAGTTTACAAGGGCTGAAAAAGCCATGAAAGCAACTGCCCCTGGTTACAAAGGCTCTGGGCTCCCCTGGTTCCAACCACAGGATGAGCCCTGCTGACTTTTCTCAACCTTTCATTGTTTCCCTGGCTCCAATTTTTACCCCTGACGGCAAGTTTGCAGAAAGAAGTAGCAGAAAGGAGTACAATGAAAGGCAGATCCACCCTCAGACTGGGGGGATCAGCTCCCCCTAAGAGTGCCTGTCGGGGCCATTGGGCAAATGTTGGGTCTTTTATAAAAAATAGACTCCAACTTTGCTGATCACATGTTGGGGAATGGAGACTCTTCTTGGAAAAGAGTTTTTGCTTTTGTTTTTTTTTTTTTTGTTTTTTTTTAAAGATTTTATTTCTTTTAGTTTTAGAAAGAGGGGGAAGGGAGAGGGGCAGAGAGGGAGAGAGACATCAATGTATGGTTGCATTTCACCTGCCTCCAGCCACAGATCTGACTGGAGACCTGGTTTGCAACCTGGTTATGTGCCCTGGCTGGGGAATCGAACCTGCGACCTTTGGGTTCGCAGGCCGGCGCCTTAACCACTGTGCTACCAGCCAGGGCCTGTGCTTTTGTTTTTTAATGAGTGCCAAAGTAAGGAGCAGCTTCGGCCGCAGCCAGAAAGTGAACAGCTGAGCCTTAAAGGAACGAGGCAAATGGAACTAAGAAACACCCGGTAGGAAGGTCATGGCCCACCGCCGTTTCTGCTGTGATTTTTCTAGCTTGTGAGGCAGCTGGTCAGGTGGCCACAGCCAGAATCCGAGTTGAAAAGTTATTTTAATTGCTGCTGATGACTGAGGTGGGGGTGGGAGCAGCTGTCTTCTATCCACCATAGTCCCACCCTTTCCTCCCCTCAGAAGCACAGACCAGAGAGCCCCGCCCTCTATTTCTGCATGTGTAGGAATGTCTTCAGATATAATTGATGGTTTCTCCTCCCTGCGTTTCCCCCTCTTTTCCCTCTCAATTCAAGCTGGTTTCAGGGCCCATGGAGTCTTCTGGTTTTGTTTCCAAAAAACCATGACTGGGATTAAAGCAAGTCATTATCTTTGGCCACAAAATTTAAGGAGCCACAAAATAAACAAATAATAAGTACATAAAGACCCTCAGCAGTCAAGATTAAATAATATTTTAGTGCAACAGTTTTAAAAATAAAAATAAAATATCCATGATTTTGAAGATGTCTAAGGGGGGATTCCTCATTCACCTCCCCCTACTCCCAGCCATGCCCAGGGGTGAATGTGGAGGGCCTATGAGGATGTAAGGCTGGATGAAGAAGCTTAAAGAGAGAAAAAGAGGAAGAAAGGGTCCCCCACCCACCCTGAACCAAACAAAGGGCTTCTTCCGGGCTTGAGGGAAGACAGAGAGAAAATTCTATTGGCTCAGGGAGTCACAGAGAGCCAAGTGGAGACCAGTGAGGGATCAGAACCTCAAAGAAGAATCATCATTGTGGCCATGGAGATAAGGCCTTGGACAGGTGTACAAGTGACACCAGGTCCTGGGGTGACAAGGAAACAAGAGAGAAGTGGGTGGGGACTGTGGAGGTGTCAACAGTAACCCCATGGGAACTGGTCACCAAGGAATGCTCCCCAAGACTTGTCATTGCACAGGACAGTAGAACTGGGAGTACACAGGCAAGATATACTCCACTTGACAGAAAATAAAATTCTGCAAGACTGGTGGCACACCTGTGGTTTCAGACTAATATAAATACCTGCCATGTCCAGGTACAGAAACTGAACCCAAAGATTAATTAGGCAGCTTGTATTAAGGTTGAATTTTTTTAAAAAAAGAAAAAGACTGGATACATCTACATGTGATGGAGAAATTACCGATTTCAACATGTCAATTTCAAATGACATCCTTGTTCTTAGGAAGAATGCTCATTAAAATCACATTTTCCTGTTTCCCGAGTTACCACTCTCTGTAATGCTCCTGCATAAATTTTCTCTCTCTGTCAAATGCCTGGGAGCCTCCGACAGTGACTGACTCAAAGTGAAAGGGATCACAGAGCCAAAGATTGTCCCCCACCCCCTCCTCTGCCTCCCACCAAAGTTCTTTTGGGAAGTTGCACCTGAGAATTTACACAGCATGCTTCCTTCTGTCAGGTCAGGAGAGAGACCAAGATCTCTCAGGTAAAATTTCCTTTCTGACCAAAATGAAGTTACTGGCTTTCTGTTGACATAAATTACACAGGTATCTCAATAGACAATGCATCGTTTTCTCTGTGCTGCACAATGTTTATAATAGCAGCTGGATTTCCCGGAGTAATTTTCCTTAAGGTCAAAGTTTCTTTTCCAGGTACAGTCAGTGATATGAAACTTGTCAGAACAAATCTCAGCACATCTTTATATTCTCGTATTATTCAATTCCCAGATTCTATCAGGAAAACAGACAAGGAGAAAAACAATATACCACAAACAACGAAACACATATCTGAGGCTTCTCGGTACAGTATCTGTGCAGAACAGGAAGAATGCAACCTCAGGGAAAGAGAGAAAGTTCCACTATTTATTCTAAGTATTATTGCTTTCTGGAAAATAATTACAGAGTTTTCACTATAATTTATTTCCAGATTCTAGGACATCATTACTGTAAGATACACCCTAGGTTTAATAACAGCTTTCAAGGGAAAAAGGAAACTCTATTAAGTATTGTCAGTTGTAAAATGCACTCCAATTGAAGAAATGCTTAGAATGATTTTTTTAAAAAACAGCTATGGAGATTCATTTTCACAGCAACTCAGTTTTCAGATTTGCCAAGAGGGATGAACACAGAGATCCCACCCTGGGACCAAAGGGCAAGGTCACAAAACTTGGGATCAAGACACAGAAAAGGGGGGTGGTGTGCCTTTCCATGCCCTAGAATAGGAGCCATGGCCTTTCACTACAGTGGGTTCAGTTCTCAGCTCTGCCTTTTACGACCTCTGCGACCTCAGTTTTCTCATCAGTGAACCAGGGATCTCTTCATTCATGCAACAAACTTTGATTACAAGTCTAAAATTTCCCAGGCACTGCCCTAGACACTGATGATACCTAAGAGAACAAGACAGAGAAGGTCCCTGCCATCCCTTCAGAGGAAGGGGGTAGGCACAGACAAAACAAATAAGATCATTCCAGATCATGAGAAATGCTATGATGGAAATAAAAACCAGGGGAGGGGACAGCTAGCCCTGTACAAGAGACCCGGAGGAGAACACAGGGCAGGAAGAAAAGCAGGAAAAAAATGTGGCATCACAGAAGTCAAAGGAAGAAATCCTTCGGAAAGACTGTGGTCAATAGAATCAAATGATGCTAATATGAAGGCTGAAGATTCTCCTTTGGATCTCAGCCTTTGGTGACTTTATCAAAAGATGTTCCAGGAGCAATTCCATCTTCCAGCCTCTTCCTAAGTTTTCAGAATAAGCACCATTGCACGGCCTGCTGGGTCCCAGCTCCACAGGGTCCCACTTTTGAGCCCCTGAGGTGAAAGCACCAGCTGGTGTTCCCTTCCAGCAGCTCCCCGTTTGGGGGTGGGGAGGGTCACAAGCTCTGCTCCCTGAAAAGCCAACTCCAAGGTCAAGATTAGCACGCAGAAGGTACTCTAGAGGATGGTCCCAGACCCATCACACTGCTTCCAGAAGGAAGAGAAACAGGATTGGGCAAGGAAGAAGTCGGACTGTGCTGCTGTCCCAGCTCAGGGCTCAGTTAAAGCCCAGGAGAATGGCTCATCATTGTTGTCCGCATTGGTCACACCCTACATGGACCAGTCATTGGGGGGCAAGCTACCCAGGAAGGGGGATCATGACCCTGGGTGAGCTGACTCTTCCCAGTTAAGGGCATTCCCATAGATGGTGACCGCTGAGGGCTGTCAGCCAGCAGCCTCTGGGCAGTTCATTCCCTTCAGTCTTGAAGCAGGATGTGGGCAGCACACTGCATGTCCCCAACAAGGGGTTTCTTCTCTGAGCTTCTAGGTCCTAATTACCCCACCCTCTTCCCTCGGTTCCCCACCTAGGAGTGGAAGTCATTTCTTGCAGTTCATGTGTCTGAACCATTCCGGCACCTCCTCCAGGCACCTGTCTAAACCATTCTTCCCACTGAACTCTGGTGCGACACCTGTGCTCCTGACTGATGCACTCCCCTGCCCAGAGGACCCCAACACTGGTAGAGAAGGGAGGGGAGGGCTGAGAAACCCACACTTTGAGACTGATTTTGAGCCCTACCGACCAGGCCACATATAACCCAGAAAGGCCAATTTGGCAAATAACAGCATTATATTTCCCTCCCACTTATGGCATGTGGGACATGTTAATGCACTAAATGGCTCTGCCATGATCTGAACATGTTAACACAGTTGCATGTTCCAATGAGTGCCATATGAGTGCCAAACTTCACATGCAAGTGACTCCAGCTTAGGGAGAAGTGGCTGAAAAGCAGTATAAACGGGTGTCAAAGGGGCAAGAATAAATTTCGTCATCCCATTCTTCAGACTGCATCAGATCTGACTTTCAGCTAAGACTAAAAGGCTGTGACCAAGACCACCACATCCTACATAAACAGATCCTGCTTGTTCACCAAGTGTTAACTGCAACACATACATGTCGTCATATCAGCCCCAGGAGTGTGAGAACTCCAAGTCCCTGGCTCTTACCTGCAGCACTGAGAAGTAATCAGAAAACAGCCCACTTCAGTCACTCAGAGCATGTTTTATTGACACAGAAAGACCATGATTTACCTTATTAATTTCACAGGGGATTTGAGACCCTGGTAAGCACCCCTCATGTAGTATATGCCATGAACTTGACTACAACAAAGAAGCAAAACACAGCGTTATGACCGATGATACCTCATTGACAACAAGTCTTTCCCTCACCCACCCCCAAAATGTATTAAAGGCTTCAAATATACAATTCTAAAAGTATTACAACATTTAATGTTGACTCCAGCTTATTTTTAAAAACATACTGAGCATCTCTCCTTCCCCTGATTCTCCCATTACGTGAAGACGCTCTTTTCAGCCTCTTTCTCCTCAATTTCTTTGTCTTGAGGCAGACCTGGGGGCCGAACAGGAGGGGCCCCGAGACGGTGACTAGGACACCTGCTCTGCGGACCGCTTGTGCTGGCTCTGGAGGTGGCCCTCGCTGCCAGGGGACCCCTCCTTTTGTAGGTTCGCTGCACCCGTCTCCCCAGCAGTTTCAATCCAGGGGTGCTTAAGAACTTGGTGGGCTGTGTAGCGCTTTTTGGGGTCTACCACCAGCAACCGGCTCACCAGATCTTTGGCAGCTGTTGGAGAAAAAGAAGGAGGGAAAATGAGACGCGCGCAGGTGGTGCTGAATGGTTCCTCCCATTGGGGACGCGAGCTAAGAACACAAACATCCACGTTAGTGCCAGGCTGTAGTGCTGTCCAACGGGCCTTTCTGCAAGGATGGAAACTGTCCAGATCTGTGCCACTTGGGACTACTGAGCATTTGCTATATGGCTAGTGTGATGAAGGGACTGAATTTTTGTTGTATTTACTTTTAATTAGCGTACCTTTAAACTTCAGTAGCCCTGTGCAGCTCGGGGCAATCTGGTTGGACAAAAGAGCTCTACAGGATGTTTGTTGGTTTCCCTGCAGTCCCAGGAGCAGGCCCACCACCCCAGTGAGAGCCAGGGCACCCGGCCCAAGGGAACAAATGGAGGCCACATACCATAGGTTTACATATTGTAAATTTGGAAACTCAACTATTAAGTCGTTAAATAAAATATGTGCATTCTTCCTTCCCGCGTTGCTAAATATGCAACTAACCTTAAACAACATGTTTAGGGGAAAATTGGGGGGGGGTGGTAAATTATCACTCCTATTTTACATTTTTAAGCTAAGGACTAAAATCCTCCTTTATCTAGTTCCCAATGTTACAAGGGCAGCGGGTAGAACAGACAGATCCATAGAAACAAGGGAACGACTCCATTTGAAAGGGCCAAACAGGTGACCTTCACCCCTTCCCTTCCAAGTCCTCTGGGGCTCCAAGTTTGCCCCACAGGACCTCTGGTCACTCACAACGAAAGTAAGCATTTTCAGTCTATTCAACTAATAAGCACGTGTATATGTGAGATGGTTCGGATCTTTACACATGAGGGTTATATATTTCTGATATTCTTTCACTCCTGATGTTTTTAATTTGCCTTAAGGAAAGTATTTAGTGGTTACAACTGGCAGTTAGACGTTTTCATTAAGTCTCACAGTAGGTCGTGTTTTAGGTTGTAGATTCATATCGCAGGAAATAATGGAAGAAGCGTAACATGTTGACAGTCCACCTCTGCGCCAGGCGCTGTGATGCATTCTTGTCACACGTCTGAACCCAGGAGGGGACCCAGCTCTACATCCCCGCTCCCCTCACTTGGAAGCCCCGAATCTCACCGTCGGAGATATTGTCCCAGTAAGGGGCCAGGAACTCGAAGTGGCCCAGCTGAATGATGTTGAAGAGCTCGTCCTGGTCCCTCTCCAGGCTGCGGAAGGGGGGAAAGCCGCACAGTAGAATGTAGAGGATCACTCCAGCGGCCCACATGTCCACCTCCAGCCCGTAACCTGTGCAACGGAGGCAGAGACACAGTAGAGCTGAGCCCAGGCTGGGTCGAATGTGATGGGACACACGGTGGAGAGTCATTGCTCTGGGTCACAGAAGACCTCAGCTCTCAGGAAGCCAGAGCCATTTCCAGACCCGTCACTACCAACTCCTACCAACATGAGGTCCACACCCGGGTTACTCAAAGTTCAGTCCCCAGACCACTGCCACTCGTTTGTGATCCTTTACTACTGGCCGTTGATAAAATAGGCACAGAAATGGAAAGTAAGCATTTGGAAACTCTTATGTGGCATGGCTGTGACATCCAGCTGCCTTCAGTGGTCACCTCTCATTGAGCAAGGTATAAATCAGCTCAGAGCCGTGTGACACACATGGCAAATCACACGTGACAGGACCTGTGATCTAGTCACATGTAGCAGGACTTCATCGGGGTCCACATGTATGGGAAATTTTAAAACCTGGCCCTTCACCAGAGGTACTTGAAGAAACCCTGGTCTCCACCAGCAGCCTCTACTTTCTTCGGTCACTGACTTCTCTCATTTCAAAAATAGTATCTACTGGATCTTTTATGATTCTAAAAAGATGGATTTTACTAGCTATATTCACCATGAGCACATGTATACACACACACACACACATGTATACACTCCAACCCCTTCTCTGTAATGAGGGCAGCCCTGATTTGGAAAAAGGTCACGTGCTTCGGTCAAGGAGAATTGCTTTAAACATTTCTATTAAAACCTAGGTGCCACCTTAGCGCCAACTCTAAGATTTCTAACTGCTCCATATTGGAAAACTATAAATGTGAAATATTTTAAAACTTGAAATTAATCAGTAAATGAGCAAAAGTCCCACAGAGCAACATGTCTCACTCACCTTTCTCAGAAAGAATTTCAGGAGCTACGTAAGTGGGCGTCCCACACACAGTAAACACTGGTCTCACCACGTGCTTTGCCAGGCCAAAGTCAGCCAGTTTCAAGGTGGTAGATTTGTCCTCATTTCGCTGAACCTGTAAGAAACCAAAATCCCCAAACCACCAAAAATAATGATGAGAACAAAGAAGGAAAACCAATGAGATAAGAAGCATAAAAGGCTGGGATAACAAACAATAAACACATACATGCTTATGGTTTAGCCCAACTCTGATCAACCCAATCTGAGCTCAGTGACAGTACTCACATTTTCAAGTAAAGAATTCATGAGTTAGATTTATAGCATATTGCCATAGGTGGCTATTTAAATTTAAACTGAATTAAAAATTCAGTTTCTCAAGTGCACTAACCACATTTCAAGCATGCAATGGCTATCAGAGACTGTGGCTACAATATTGGGCAATGCAAATATAGAGCATTTCCATCATCACAGAAAGTTCTATTGGGCAGCATTGACCTAGCATAAGGGTCAATGGTACTTAGGGTACGGACTAGTTTTAGTGAGGACTAGAAAATGCTATGGGCAATGCCAAGTCTGGGAAAAGGGGGCTGGAGGGGAGAAAAAATCAGGAATTAGTATGAAGAAGTAGACAAATAAGCAGTGGAGGGGTGTTAAATACAGGCCCTAACTGGGGGCCAAGGGGTGAGGAAGGAGTTAGTTCAGAATCAAACAGACCTGGAGTCTTTAATTCCAATTCCATGACTTGCAGCGAGATGGTCTTGAACAGTTTCATTACTGACCTAAGCCTCCAATTTCTCATTTTTTTTAAAGGAGGGTGTGATAATGTCCAGCAATGTCTACAACCTATGCCATAAGATATTAGCTCTACAGCGACCAATGGTCCCAGGTTGCCTGGGACTTTGGGGGTTCCCAGGATGTGGGACTTTCATTTTTAAAACTTTCATTTTCACAACTTTCATATTTACAATAGTCCTGAGCAAACCAGGATGAGGTGGACATCCTAGTTTGCACTTTGGAATTTTTTTAAATGGATGCTAGTGAACTGAGATTTTTATTCCTACATATTAGAACTGACAAACTGGTTCAAATTGCTAATATTTCCTCATGAAGGGGAAAGAAATTATGTCTGATCCTTCCTTTAGATCCCACTTCCACCAGATTTTAGAAAGGGTGAAAGTAGTCATTTCTTTGAAACAGAAAAGACAACTACCCTCTCTCTGAAATTGCTCTCCCGTGTTTTAATCAATACATGTCCCACCCGACGCATCTCATCCCTTCCAACAAGTCCAGGTGGCTGGCTTTCTAATCGCTGGGAAACCCACTCCTACTGCCAAGTTCATTTGCCCTGTCCTTCCGCACCCTCAAGGTACCAGTATGACAGACGATTGTTAGGAAACCTGGGTCTTCACCCAAAGGAAAAGACTCTCAAGAGATGAGCTTAGCGATTATTTAGATCACTGTGCAAAGTATAAGGGACCTAAAGATACATTTCACATAAAAAAGAAATAAACAATGAAGAAGCAAACCCAGCCTACTTTACAGCAGATGAAAGACACACTGGTGCTCTTCCGGACCCCTGCCCAGCCAGGGGATTTGTAGTAAAAGCCCTTTTGTAACAACATGGAAAAATTCCGTGGCTCTGCCCCCTGCTGGTGCACATTTGCCTAGGGTCCACCTGCATCTAGTTCTCTTGGGGGCCTCTGGATGGGTCTCCTCGCCTCCTGCCAAGGAAAGACCTCTTCGCTGGAATATCCAGCGTCATGTCCCAGTTACAAGCACAGGCTCTGTCGCCCAACTGTCAGGGCCCACACTCCAGCTCTCCCTGTACCATGTAAATGCGCACCTCCACGTTCTCACCTGTAAAATGGGGATGTGAACGGCCTTATGAGGCTATGAAGAGGATTCAATGAATGACCAAGCCAGTTCACCTGTGAAGGGCAGGCCTGACTTCAAACAAAAGGAGCAGCACAGGCAGCTGGCAATGATGTCTCCCTGCTCCCCTTTCCAGATCTCCTCCTTCAAACTGAAGCCCCCTGATCAGCAGGGCCCTGGCCCATCCTCTGCTGTCCAAGCTCCATCCTCCTCCCCAACCATCACCTGACTGTACCTCATCACAGAAGCTGAGTACCCAGGCCAGAGGTGCCCTGGGCAGTTAATGGCAATGCGAAGGGATCAGCCTAGTGATACCACCCAAGGGAGAGATTCATTGGGGCTGTGGAGGAAATGATCCACTTGTCTGTGGGTACATGTTATTTGCTTTGGGAGCAAAGGTTCCCGAAGTTCCCACCTGTGCTTGGGGAGGGAGGTGGGAGGACACTGGGAAGCACTCTGGCTCTCCCTGCACCCCATCGGAGCCATGGGCATGGGCACAGCAACACCCCGAAATTCAGGGTGGGTGGGGCAGAACACATTCTCTGAACTTGCTGTCGCTCCTGCCGGTGAGTGTGCATCTCTGTGAGCAGAATAGGTCTTAATTATGCAGTCTGAGTCACCGAGGGGCACGCTAATCAATGTCTCCATAATTAACCTAACCAAATGGAAAGTCCTAGATGTAGAACAAAAATGAGATTCTGCCTGGGACTCTGTATCGAGGCAGACACAGCTCGAAAGCAGACAAGGGGGATAATTATTAGAATAATTGAAATGAGAAAATCTAGTTTGAAAGGTAAGGACAGAACATCATGTACTGCCTCAAGTTTCCAGATGGATCATCTATATTAATCATGTTTGCTAGGAATTGTTGGGAAAAAAAAAAAAAAATACGGCTCTCACTAGCATTTGCAAATATATCCAAACAAAGGATCAGCATTCAGAAGCATTGGGCTAACTTCATAGACCACAATCAAAATGTCTTACTACGTGAAATACAAAATTCCCTTCCTCATAGAAACCTCCCAATTCCAAAATAAGGCTCCACAGAGGTTGTAGCAGGTTAAGCATAATGAAAACTCAGCCTTTATTTCCCAAATGGACGATGTTAAATGTCCAGATGCTGATGGATCGATTTTTCAAAGACCAAATCATTTTTAAAATCATTTTATGGCCTTTCTAAAATATGCTATGCTACTTCATGTCTCTTCATGGTTTAGCCTCTCGCTTTGAGTTTTAGGGTCAACTCCACAGCACCACTGACAGAGGGAGCAGAAGCTGGGGAGTGGTTAAGATTTGTGGAGTTGTTTGTCCCATCCAGAATGTGACCCGAGAACTGCTGAGTGTTTCCCATTCTTCTGTCACCAGCATTTACTAGTGTACCAGTCTTTCATGCTATCCACGTGACTTTGGGTTTCTCACAAATTCACCTGCATAAGCAGCCTGATTCCACCATCCTGAGTTGTGTCTAATTTTGTTATTGTGTCAGGAAGGAACCTCCCATTCTTGGCTTCAGAAGCTAGAACAGTTCCCATCTTAACCCTTGAAACCAAAGGAGTGAAGTGCTCCTGAAATAATTCTCCCTCCAAGTACCAGTGGGACTTCTGAAACTATCCCATTTGCCACCCACATAGGACGCTTGTCTAGAACAGCCTCCCACCTCTGCTGGAAACCTCCAGATGGAAGTTTCCACAACCCTAGGGAGCAGCCCATCCTGCTTATTTCTTTACTTAGGAGGAGAGTCACCCCTAAGTTGACTCAGAACATTACTCCTACCCTCCATAAGCCCCCAGGGTGGGTCTTGTGCACAGTCAAGTTCTGGATGATCCCCTGCCTCTTTTAACAAAGAATGCCCAGAAGTGAATGTCACCACATACCAGCTGTGATTTGATCATGGGGGTGGACCTCAGGACTCCCAGAGACCAGGCACTGGGTAGTCATCAAGGAAGCTAAGGATCTCACTAAATATCTCATTTCGGTGTCCTTTCCCCAGACAACCTTTGTAAAGAGCAGAACATGCCATCCCAAATGATGCCACTGGACATAATAATTCTTCTGTCTTGAAGACACTTGAGAACCAGCAGATATGATAAAGGTACTCAGACCTCTTCCTTCCCATGAAATTTCCTATGAGGAGGGTGCCCACCCTGTACCAGGAAGGACAGAGCAGCACTAAGTCACCAGAGACTTGTATCAGCTCGGAGATGCACGGAGAGAGGACTTGACACAACAAACTTTACTAAAATAACTCATCTTCCTCTGGTTTCCCCTGTGCATGTACCTCCCACACTTTGTCCCTCCTAAAAATCTAACCCCTTTTCCTTTGTCTTGTCTCTTCTCTAAATATTTATTGTTCTTTATTAAAATACTATATAAGCCCAAGTTCTAACCACCCCTTTGAGTTACCCACCACTGACTTTCTCCCATGTATATGCATGATGCACCTATAAATAAACTGTTGTTTTTATCTGGTTAATCTGTCTTTTGTGAGTTTAATTCCCAGAGCTACAGTCACAGAACTGAGGAAGGGAAAGGAAAAAGGTGTTCTTTTCCCCACTCCCCTATACCTTCCTGGGCCAGGTTTGGTTGAAGATTCACCTATAGCTCCAGTGAACACATCTGACCTTGCCCTTACCCCATATCCCTATTTCTCTAGTTTCTGATCTATTTAAACTCACTGCTTTGGGTCATGGTCCTTCAGAGGCTCTGTTTTCAATCACCTCTAACTGAAAGGGTGTTAGAGGTTAATTTGCACAGAACTATAAGGACTGTTGACCCATCTGCATTCATCACCCCATTTTCCAGCCACATCCAAGTGCCCTGCTTTGAATCCAGGTGATCTTTGTTATTGACATAAGCATCCAGGTAACATCTGGATAGTCTCCCAGCTTCAAGGAGTCATTATTATTTTAGCAATTAGCCTCCCTTCTCTCCTTCAGGTCTACCAATGCAAACGTGATCCTGTGGTTACCAATTCTGAACAGAAGATGGCAGCAAAATACAGACCAAATAGCAAGACTCTAAGAAAAAGTATTGGATAAGCATAAGGGTTATTCATCTTTGCCAAGATCTTGATTCTTCATGATGCCTCTGGCCTTTTCCTCCATGGTACCATTTTCAACTGGTTATGTGGATCTTTAAAACCAACTCATAGCAAAATGCTTAAAAGCAATTTACATTTCAATAGCAAAAGATACTGTAATATCAAAAAAAAAGACTCTGACAATTGGTCCAGGGGTGGTTCCTATTTCTGATGGACCAGGGTGTCTCAGAGCCTAGCTGGAGTCCAGGATAGAATAAAACGTTGAGTAGGATACGTCTTTCAAAGGTGTATGTGTGTGTGCACGTACATGCGTGTAGATCATAAAACACAGCAGAATCTGAAGGGGCATATGGAGCAGATGAAGGTTTGTCGCTGTGTTAAGTGGGGGGTGGGTATTACAGTATATTTATGTGACGATGAAGTGGGGAGAAGGGAAAGCATTTGAGTGACGCCTTGTCCCATGGGATAAGGAGTCCAACAGGTCTTTCTATAAAGTTAGGGGCCCAAAAAGAACCAAAGGAGTCACCCACAAGGTTTGGGGTGACTTTTTGGAAACAGAGGCCTGGCACACCCTTCTTATCCACAGTTTCCTAAAAGTTGGCATCTCCCAGCTTTCCCGTCTACTAGCAGTGCCCCCAAGCCCCTGAAAAAGGACTCTGAAGCATCCCAAGGACCCCAAATGGAGATGAGGAGAGGAGCGAGGGAGGTGGCAGGCCACCCCAGGTAAGATCCAATGCCTGAGCAGAAGCCCAGCTGAGTCCTGAGCCAGCCCCACACTGAGGGGCCAAGGGGACCCACAGGCCTCCGCTCCACTCCTGAGCTGTAGTGCCTGCCCACCCATCTCATCCCTTTTAGCCCTGTTTCCAGAGTGGGAACATGACCCTTGCATTCCCTTATTCTAGGACAGTTTTCTGATGACCTTGCTCTTATCTGACATCTCATCAGTCTCTCCCACCCCACAACTCATTCAGTTTTCTTTGCTCAATGTAATGGTTGTTGGCCATCAGTAACCCAGCCTGTCCAGCCCCCACCCTCCTCCACTTCTATTTGCTTCCTGCCCTCCCCCTCAGGGCCCCTTAACCCCACACAGCAGACCTAACCCCACCAAGGGAGCGCACATTGGCAGAAGAAGCAATTAACGGTGATATTTCTGCAAGCAGGAAATTCTCATAATTAAATTTTATTTTGCAAGATCTCAGGAGCCTAAATAACCTGAAGGGGAAAAGAGGACTATCAGGAAATGAGATCTGTAGAAATAAACTCAGTAAGATAGGCCTCAAGTTTTATTCTAGAGCCTAATGATCAGATACAAATATTTCTGTTGATGAAAACAACATAATAAGCTTGCTATATTCACTAAGAGCTCCCAGTATATTCAGAAAGTCATCTAAAATGGCAACAATTACAATCAGCCATGTAATCAAAAATTAGGTCTAGCATAATCATTTTCCCAAGCTTAGCAAATACAGATCTTAATATAGACAGTAACCATACATTCAAGGAAGAAACAATTACTTTGATAACACAAAGCTCAACACAAGTAGAGAACACAAAATTAGAGATCATTAACTGATGGATGGTGGTCGCCATGGTGATATTTACTTACATTAAACCTGGGAAGACCAGCAAGTCTTCAACATCATTATCACATCAGCAAGTTTAGAGATGACACCTTTCTAAACCCCATGAGCCCAAAATCAAATCCAACACAAACCAGATCTTTCTGAAAAACCAAAAGGTGCTGGTGTTAGAGAACACTTAGACTTCTGATATAACAGTATGTTGAATTTGACTCATCCAGAAAAAGGACAAATGGTTAATAAATGTGACAGGTCTGTTCATTTTGATGAATGCAAGCTGATAAAATTATTCATGGGGAGAAAAGATACTGGTTCCACATAGATCACTCATGTGTTATACCTGAAAAATGACAACTACTCTGGATTTTGCCTCTGTCTGTCTCCGTCTGACTCAGAACGCACACATGACATATAAACATATTTCACTGCCCTTAAGGGCACAAAGAACACATAGTTACTGACATTTAAGACCATGAAGAGTTGCCAAATGACTTTTCTGAGACAATCAGCTTGTCCACACTGACCATGTCCCTTTCCATTTTCTGCCCCCTCGAAGTGAATTTCTCCATGCAACCTAAACCAGTTCTGACTTTTTGTATTTTAAAAATTGCTGGCAAATAAACACAAATGAGAGTTCCTGCTGCCCAAGAGATGGGCCAGCTCGACAGATTGGTGCCAGGACCTTGTGGAGAGAACCCAAGCTCAGGTGACAGTCCCCAAAAGAAAATGATGCTACAGGTTAAATGTTCTCATGCCGCATCCTGGAGACCTTGTAGAGCTGTGAGACAGAACCTCTCCTGCTGAAACAATTCAAAGGAAACATCACAGGGTCACTAAAGAACATTGACATGGCCAAACTGGACAGCCAATAGCGCATCACACATGGAAATTACTTGGTCTCAGACCCAGAAGACAGAAACAAAAAGCAAGCGTGAAAAGGATGAGGGCCCTCAGCTCATGCAACAATGAAATTTCTCGAAGAAGAGTCATGTGATGGTAATTCAGACCCCTCGGGCAACCCATGTCCTATGATTCTATGATCTGGGCACAAACAAAGTGACTTGACTTTGTGGTCAATGTTGACCTCATTTTACCTGATCATTAGCTTGACTCACCTATTGTTTCATTCTCCTTGTGGGAACAGCTTATGGACAGATGATGCATGGGGATGATGTTTCCAGGCTGGGTCCACAGCCATGGAAATGAAAGGAAACAGGCTAACTCCCTGCCCCACACCCCAAATAAATGTGGCTCATTGAGATCACTGTCTCCATTCACCATTGCTTTATCTACAGCCATCCACCTTAACATCAGACTTACTCTGATATAATAAAAATGGTGGTACCTACCATTAGTGGAATCCTTGCTACTTTCCAGGCAGCACAATATGTTTGCATTCATTCATTCATTCATTCATTCCACTAACATTCAATGAACATCCACCATGGGACACAACTGTTCTAGGTTTCAGGATATGATCTGAATGTAACGAAGTTCCTACTGGCATAGAACTTTCTTCCCATAAGAGAAAGAAAGCAGAAGACTAAATATAGACTGCACCAGATGGTGATCAGGGCTAGGAGAAAGAAAGGGAGATAAAGCAGCAAAGGGGGACCGCAGGAGCATGCTCTCCTGACCAGACCACCTGGGGTTCAGGACCATGTTGGGTTTACTGACTCATTGCAACAAGGAAGAACACGCCCCTGGGAGCCAGGCATCTGAAAAGAGGGTGTTCAGTGAACTTATGATAAGATATGGGCCATGCTAGGTGACTTGGGAAGGGTTCCAAAGAGCAGGATTTTGCTCTGAATCAAATACTGTCAGGAAGAGAAAGTAGTTCTCAAACTGGGCATCTTAATGACTTGCCTAGACGGCAGGAGGAACTAAGTGAGGGAGTCCCTCATAGTAGCCAGCAGGGGGAGACATGGCTATATTGGAGGCTTGGGCAATCTTTTTGTTTTGTTTTGTTTTGTTTTTCCAGATCTGCATTTGGGCTTATGAAGAGGTCTTGCATGAGTCTCGAGCCATCATGGGTACCGAGTGGCCTCATCTGAGACCCATGTTCTTTGGCATGGTTTACGTTCAACAGGAGAACACCACAACCGTTGGGCTGTTTTTCTCTTTCCTGTACCCATTCCTCACTCAACCTTGCAAGACAAGTCGTTACCATTTCTCTCAAAAAGGAGAAACGAAGGCCCAGAGAGGTGAAGGATGTACCCCAGAGCCAGCAACTGAGAAAGCCAGGGTTACCTGACTCCAGAGCCTGCCTCGAATTCACGCCACACACAGGGCACAGCCCAGTGAGCCTTTTGGATGCTCAAGGAGAGAAGTTATCTTCAAAAGGGTCAGGGCTGGTCTCAGAGGACACAGCCTGCAGGGGAAATGGCTACCAGGTGACATCCCAATACCTAGACCAGAGTTTGGGCAAATGCCCAAGAAATAAGTCCATCTGATCGGTATCAAGGTGACAGGATTCTTCTCCCAGGGACAAGGAAACATAATCCATTTTATTTCAAGGGACAGACTTCTTTTTCAGTAATCTTATTGAAACCTGTTTATGCCAGCAACTTCCAAGCTGCAACCCAAGTTTTAAGCACCGGAAATAGCATCAAGGTAACGAGCTAGCATGTAAGAGTGAGAGAGGACAAGGTGGCCACACCAGGGCTTACCAGTAAGTTTTCCGGCTTGAGGTCCCGGTGGACGATGTCCTTATCATGCAAGTGGACAAGGGCCTGACACAAGTCCCTGAGCATGAGGGCAGCCTCGCGCTCCGGGAACTTCACGCTCTCCAGGATGGCATCGAAAAGGTCCCCGCCCTGCACGTACTCCATGATCAGGTAGATTTCCGTGTCTGTTTCGTAGACCTCATGCAGTTGCACTATGTTGGGATGCGAGAGGCTCTGGATGACGGAGATCTCGCTGTCAATCATGTCCTCCTTGCCCTTGAGTTTGGACTTGTCTATGATCTTCATGGCGTAGGCCTGCCCGGTCTCCCGGTGGCGGCACTCCTTCACCACGGCAAAGTTCCCGTCCCCGATGGCCCGGCCGGTCTCATACTGCTTCTCCACGCTGGCTGAGATGATGCCTGCGGGCCGCCGCTTCCGGCCACCTGGCCTCTCCGGCTTGCTTTCGGCCGTCCTCATCTTGGGCTCCTTTTCTACCCGTGCGGAGTGGTCATCTCTGGGCAGCATCCTTCTCCCGCCTGACACACACAGCTTTTTCTCCTCTGTCTCGGACTCTGCCCCTCGGGTCCTGGGGGGCTTCTTGGAGTCGGCCTGGTGCTCCCTGAGGAGCCAGGCACCACGCTTGTGCCTGGCGTCTTTCTTCCCGTCCTCTTGGACCGGCTGAGTTTCCACAGCATCCTTCTTAGCCTTGGCTGCTCCTTGCGGCTGACCTTCCTGACCTTCGGGGTCTCTGTCCTCTTTCTTGTCCGTGTTCTTGCTGGGTCCCCTGGGTTCCCGAGCGGGGTCGCTGGGACTGCTCCTGTGGCCATTGCCCTTCCGCCCACCCTCCCCACCCACAGGGTGGGCCTCGGGGGACCTCCTGCAGCTTCTGGTCCTCACCAGCTTCTCCACGTCATACCGCTGGCCCCTGCTCATGTCCAGCTCGCTGGTGCCCAGGGACAGCCTCTCCCTCTGCAGGCTCTGCCGGAGCTCCCTCTCCCTCTTACACTTCTCACACCTGATCATCTCACCCGAGGTCTTCTCCACCTCCACCGCCAGGTGCTTCTCCCCACTGGCAGGCCTCTCCAGCGTGGCTTCCCCGGGCAGCTTGCCGCCAGGTTCAGGCTCCCGCTGGCCCCGCACCCACATCTTCTGGGCCCTGGCCCTGTCGACCAGCCCCGGATCCATGGGGGCCTTCCCCCGATGTCTGATGGCTGCCTTGGGCCCAGCAGCCTCACTGCAGCTCTTGGCTGTCTCAGTCTCCCCACAGTGGTGACCCCCTTTTAGAGACTTGCAATAAAATCTGCTTCTCAGCCTTGGGGAGGGGGCCCGGCTGTGCTGGGCCAATGTCAGGGCCCGGGCTTTACTGGGGTCCAGTTCTTCCATGGCCGCCTGAATGCTCTTGAGTGTCAACGGTTCCCTGCCCAGGGCTATGAAAGCATCCCCTTCCCTGAAGAAATCAGAGACGCTGCGGATTTCCCTGCCCTTGAGGTTGAACAGCTTCCTCACACGATCATTCTTCCATCTGGGGAAGCCCAAGGCCTCTGACACATCTGCCAAGAGCTGTTCGAAGGTCTGCCCTGACCTCCTGTTGAGTAGCAGGGTGATCTTCCGCAGGGGGTGCCCACCCAGCTTCACCACGGTCACCACCCTGGGCTTCAGGGGGCTGCTGTCAGCATGGACACAGTGAAGGCCATTCCGGGGGCTGAAGGCTGGCACCACGGAGCTGCAGGAACCCAGGACTGGTTTCTCCAGGCTCACTCGGCTGGTGGGCAGCCAAGTGCCTTGCAGCTTCCTCTCCATGATTCTTGAGCTTAAATATTTTAAGGAATGGTCACATAGGCCTCGGTGCCCTGCAAGAGGAACATGACAACACCGAGTTAGTCCATGTGGGTTCTAAGAGCCCTTTGACCTTCAGCAAAACTTTACTAAAGATGACTGATTCTAACATAGCTTATAATGGGGATCTTTGAGGATCGGCCTGCAATGATGGCACCTTCCCACTTCAGGTCTAACCCTCAATCTCCTCTGTGAGAGACCAAGAGCACACTGAGTCTCAGGTGGTCCCTCTAGGCTTCCCAGGGACCCTCGGTTTGGGCCACACCTCAGGAGCCCGTTCTAAGCAAGGCCTGACCCTGAGAATAAACACCATCCTGCTGCCCTAAAGCAAGGTGACCTTCAAGGATCTGCAACTGAGATAAAAGGTCCAAGGTTTGCTACCCAGGAAATGCCAAAAGCAGTCAGACCATTCTGGAACCTGAAAGAACCCAAATCCTACCCACCTCAAGTTTTCTCAACTTGACTTGCAACCCACTCAGGTGAGGCAATCCGTGAAGTTTATGATCAGGAGTGTGAGGCGGATCTGGATTTGAACCCTGACCTGGCCACTAACGATATGCATGAAACTGCACAAACATTTCAGTCTTTTCATCTATGAAGTAGGAATGTTAGCACCCTCCTCCCAGGGTGTTTGTGAAGCGTAAATGAGAAAATTATTACTATTTACTTAGAGCCCTTGACAGGAATTGCTAGTTCTAATACTGGCCACACAACCTTCGTATCTCTTTTGTATACTGATTCCATTTTGGTCATAATGCAATCTATTGATAAGGTAGAATCTATAGGGTGCAGCTTCAGTTGGCCTCACAAGAACTCGTGGACAAATGTGACATGCTGGGTATTTTTTAAAGCTCCTGTTGAGATTTTCTTGCCCTAGGTGTTAAAAAAAAAAAAAGTTGAAGATTTCTGTCTATATACAGAAACTTTCTTCTTCAAAAGGATTTTTCTCTCATTGTTTTAAAAGAAAGAAACCAAGGTTATCCTAATGTTAAGAGGTTTAGTCCTGGGAATATGTTCTGAATGAATGGATGAAATAAGACTTTGTATTTCCTGATCAACTCTGCCCAGCCAGAATAAAGTTGATGAGGCACAAGCAGTCCAATTTCCATTTTTGTCCAGGTCAGGAAAGGAAACAGGAAAATGACAGAATCTGTAGATCAATCAACCATGAGGGTGGGCTGTGAGTTCTTAAAGGTACCCCATAGGGTCCCTACGTCATATCTAAAATGTAGGAATCTGCTATCTACGCTTCCTTTAAAGTTACAAATAAAGTTTTTAGGTGCATTTGAATTGTGGCAAAAAAACTCCACTTGTGCCAGGATGAGCAATTTGGCTGAGCATATTTACCCAGAACGGGGTTTTTTTTTGTTTTTTAATTATAACATACAATCTGTTCTGAGATGATTTTCATCAGACACAGGTGTCAGAGTAGATGACAAGTGGTGGCTGGTACTGATCTCTCCACATGCCATAAATTTATGAGCTTGACAATCATGCTTACAGTGAAACTATTTATGGATATCTGTTATTCCTTTTCTTTTCATGCTCTCTCTAACCTGCCTCCACTTTTGTCAGAGAGGGAAACCTACAGAGGTAAGATCCAAGTTTGTGTTTCCCCACTGGAAAAATTGAGGAAGGGTGTCAAGAAAGGTGACCTTCAAATGTATGTGTTCTTATTTCTTATTCTTATGACTCTTCTCAGAATAAAACCGTCAATATGTCCTTGTCAGGGTAAGGATATGAAAAAGAAACCTCTCTATTCCAGGAAAGGGGGTGGACAGAGAATTTTTCAGGGAGAAGCAGGAGGACAAGGGAACACTCCGTGAACACAGTAGGGGAGTGAAAAAGTTTGGCATGGATAGGGGGTCAGGAGATCCCAGAAAAAGGTCAAGTTTGGGACATCAGGACCAAGAACAATACTCAGGGAACAGGACAAACACAATGCAGGCTCACATGTTGAGAGGTGACATCCAACGACAGCGAGACAGATCATGATAAGACCAGTGGTCTCAAGGTCCCAGACAGTGAAACTATGGAGCTTGGGTGTGGTGACAGATGACAGCCCCATGGTACCCAGAGTCAGGGCCAAAAGAGTTGCATTCTCTGAGGAGGCTGTACCCAGCCAGTTTCAGCAGACACAATCTCAGAACCAGCCCCACTGCTGCTCATTCAGAGGAACAACCTGGGAACACCTCATCCCTGAACCCAGAAGAGGTTCCACAAGTGTGGCCCCCATGCTAGGGCCAGCCACAACCTCATGATGCAAATATTTTTATCCTCTCTTCCACATGTCCTCCCTTCCCCCTTTAAAATTCTTAGTCCAGAGCACATTTTTCTTCTTTAAAGGTAAGAAGATAAAATCAGGAGACTGAATGACTGGTCTTTGGTCAAGGAGAGCAAACATCAGAAGGAAAAAGAACATGAGACATCCCTTGGGCCCTGGGCTAGTCTCCAGGAACAGTCTCATGTCCCAAGGACAATAGCACACTGAGTACTTTAGGCAAACTGTAAACAGCACTATCCAGGTACCTACCTCAATCAACCCGACCAGAAAGCAAAGGCCAGCCCATGTCTCTGCATCTCCAACAGCTTACAAAATCGATTATATGGAGTCATGTGAGATTGCTGGTGATTCTACCCATTTTGACCCACAAAAAATGGAAATGTCCTATGATCTAGATTAGTAGTCCCTACCCTGTTCCTACATCAACCGTCAATAATCAACGAAGGGAGAGATAATAAAAAGTAGGCATCTTAATTCCCAGTCCTCAGACACCAAGCCAGCAGCTTCCCAGGACATGACACAGAGAAAGGACACTCTTGTAGCTTCCTGTTTTTCTGCTAACGTCCTGCAGCAACATAAAATGGTCTCTCGGTTTGACAGTATGGCTGCTTTTGCCTCATTCACCATAAATACAAATGTTTATAAGGCTTCTGCCTAGCGCCAACCTAACCCCACGCACACAGCGGAACCAGAACTGCTTTCGCTGGGCCACTCCGCTGCTCCAGAGCCTGCAGTGGCTCTTTCTTACCATTCTGGGAAGTCAAATCCAAAATCCTGAACCTGATACAAAAGGCCACCCATCATCCAGTGATCCCCATCCATCCCAACCCCTCTCCACCCTCACTCTTCCCCACCCAAGCCTCACCATCTTGTGAGACCTAAGACATCTACCACCGAACCGCCCCTGACCTCACAAGCTCACAGTCATAGCCCCTTCCTCTGAAAACCCTTGTATTTCATTAACCCAACATCTCTCATGAATGCTTGACCCCCAAAACCAGCACTTTGCTGCAGAACACCTGGTCTCCCCTTTGGCACATCTCAGCTAGTGGTGATGTCATCTTCACAGGTGTAAATGTTCTTCCTCTCACTAAATGTAAGCTCACCAAAAATAGACACCATGACTTGTGTAGATTCCCCTACTCCACCGTTTCATGCAAGGGGCACTCGAGTTCCCTAACATCCAATACTTTCCTCAAGTCTCGGGCCTGTAGCTTTCATTGGAAATAATTGAGTGTAACTAGTTTCAACGCTGGTGGACATCACACAACAGACCTCCTCAATCAATTGAGTGAAGTGGGGGAAAAAAACAAAACATGATTCCCCCCCCCCCCCATTCCATGCACATCTCAAGGGCAAAGAGCGCACAACGCTAAATGTGAGTCAGCAGTATGTATTTGCTGTTTGTGTAGCAATTGAAATAGAAAACTAGTAGAGACAGGATAGTAGTAGAAACACTCACTCCAGGAAAAGAATCTCAGCATGCAGCTCTTCCTGCTCACTGCTCCTAGGGTTCCCTGGCTGCTGGGATCCAGTCAGCTCAGCAACTGCCCGAGCACGTTGCTGCCATGACCTCTGATGCGTTCAGCTCCTATCTGCTGCCACAGTTCAGATGAATTACACTAGCCTGACCCCACAGTGGCCCGCTCTTCACCTTATGAGACGGAAAACATTACCAAAATAACCGCAAGTCACATTAACCCAGTTTCCTTTCTCATCATTTATTACGACATGGTTTACACTGCTAATCATCAAGTTTGGGATCAAGAAAAAAACACAAAAAATACGCTGCTACAATGAATCTTCTGCCTTTTTAATCAGAACAAAGACAGTGTCCCTTTTCTGAAAGTGTCTAAACCAGCAGCTCTGACTTCCAATGTACTGCGTTCTGTAGGGCAGGGCTTTTCAATGGGCAAGTGTGTACACATGCAAATACACACAGAGGGACCTGTTCAAGGGTAGCTCCTAATTCAGTCAGGCCAACGCCAGGGTGGGTAAGGAGATTCCGAGTCTCTAACAAGGCCCCAGCTGACACCGGTGCTACTGGCCCACAGACCGCACTTTGGGAAGTAAAGACACAGAGAAAAGTCCCAGAGCAGCCCCAGAGAGTGCTGGTCAACTCTAACGCCAAAGTGGCCCATACACCGATTCCTTGAAGACGTGTTGTAACCAACCGTATCATTATTTTTGTAATCTAAGTGACAGATGACACCTCATCAAAACATGGCATCATCGGTGCAGTGAAACAAAAAGTCTGGTCATGATTTCCTCATCAAGGGGTTTTCTTTTCATGACAGCAAACAGAAATGGGGGAGGGAGTGACTACCCAAGGAGACCAGCAATAGTTGCATCACCTGGGAGCTCGTCAGACGGGCAGAAACTCAGACCCCATCCCAGAAGTGGATTGAGCTCTGGCCTGCAAACCAAAGGGTCACCAGTTTGATTCCCAGTCCAGGCACATGCCTGGGTTGCGGGCCAGGTCCCCAGGTGGAGGAGTGGGAGAGGCAACTGATTGATGTGTCTCTCACACATTGAAGTCATTCTACCTCCCTCTGTCGCCCTCCCCTCTCCTTCTTCTAAAAAGTAAATAAATAAAATCTTTATTTAAAAAATAGATTCTGAGTTTTAACAAGACCCCCAGGTGATCTGGTGCACACGAAAGTTTAGGAGCCTTTCTACAAACTATCTCTTACTTCACCGAAGGGCTTAGCAAACCCGAATAGGCAGGCCACAGCAGGAGAGATCATAAAGTCCTCGAATGAGTATATATCCTTGATGAACCCTGGAAGCATGGCATTCAAACTGGGATCCGGGGTTGGCTCTTGGCCCAATGTGAATTTATTTCTGTTGCCTCCATGTCCAACTTGCCACAGGGCAGGACCGAGGGTGGTTGAAGGGGGAAGAAGAGGGGTTTTGGGCACAGGCACAGGTGGACACCAGGGAGGACATAACCAGCCAAGGAAGTGATGATAACAAAAGAGCAAAGAGCTCAGCATCCATGCTCTGCCCTCCCAATGCTTGTAACCGAGGAAGCCATGTTGTAAAACCTAGTGAAAGGCACGGGGACCCAAGTGATAAGTAAGATACGACAGGGTAAGCAGCACAGACCCCAGGGCCCACAGCAGGGGTAGGGGATGGCAATGTGGGGCCTTGGGGACACAATGTGGGGCCAGGGGACAGCAAGGGAAGGGGGAGTGGGGAGTGACATAATGACTAAGGCGGAGCAGGAGCCATAGTATACCTGAGCACCGGTGACATCCTGCCTGGGGATTCCGAGGACACTGGCTGAGGTCCCATGGGAGCAGGTGGAGCGGCGGGGACTCCAAGCCAAGCATGAATATTAACACGGATTCATGTGCCCCTGGGGCTGGCAAGGCCTTGCACATTCCAGTGTCCACACAATCGCCCTTTCTCTCCCGCCCGATTTTCCTACAGGTGACCCCCACCCCCACCCCCCTGCCCCGCCGGTGTCACAGGAAGCCTTTACACTTCTATTTTGCCCTCGGTCCATGTGCCACTGGCTGGGGAGCCTCTCCAGATGCTGCCCTGTCCCTGGTGTTGTCCTTTGCGACATCTGATGCTGGTTTGCTTTCACCGAGGCTTCCCTGGGGGACAGCTTATCTTTCAGTCTCACCCTGGGTTTAACGTTTCCTCCCCACACCCCTGGCTCACCCACAAGGTCATCCCTGGTCGGGGGTCACAGCTCACTCAGTAAAATTCCAAGAGGGCAGAGCTCCCAGGCCGGCTGCTGTTTCTTATGACCTGGATTTTTAGTCCCAACCATCTCTTGCAGCCCAGAGATTCACAATGCCCTTGATGAGGGCTGAGGCTCGCTTTTCCCGCTGCCGTCCAGGTTGGCTCTTTGGACGTGCTCATTTGGCAGGGGAGCAGCGAGCCGCACCTAGCTGGGGCCAGCCTGCTGCGGACGCGATGCCTGCCTGCAAGCCTTCACCATACGTTCCCCCTTCCGTCTGTTTTTCACACCCAAGGGCCTCCGTCGGCCCCTGAATCTCCATTGACCTGTGTGATAACAGCATCCAAACACTGGGTTAGCCAGAGCTCCCCACCACGTTCCAGCCAGTCGGCTAGGTGAGGCTGCAGAAATCATTCTAAAAGCAAACCCCTGCACCTTCTTTTCTCTGGAAAGACTGAGCACGTCTATGTCATTTCTACATCCTCGTGCCTCGGCTTGGACAGACCTTAGACTGATGGAAAGACCTTTGGACTATCTGAACCGCCTATCGGTGCCTGGTCCTGGAGCCCCTCACCCTCCGCTCCCTTAGCAAATGTTTACCTGGGGGGCTGCAGACACCACAAACCTGTTATTGTACAGGAAAAAGGAGGCAAAGAGGCTGTGGATTCTTTAGAAAGCAGTTTTCAGAGGATTTTGACTTCTTGACAAGACACCCTTCATGCATAACATATAATTAAATAGCAAGCAAAACAACGGAAGAGGAAATGTGTCCAAAAAATATATGACTTTTATTCATATTTAAGAGAGATGACACATCTGAAAAACACTGAGGCTGTTTATGTAAAATAATAAGGGAATACTATGAATCATTTCATGCTAATAAGTAAGACAACTTAAATAAAATGGATGGATTCTGCAAAAGAGACCTATTCCCAAAGTTGACTCAAGAAGAAATAAATAAACGAAACAGCTTTACTGTGCTATTTATCTGAAGTTTAGGTACACCAGACTGAGGAAGAACTTTCCATAAATACTCACAACGTGGTCATTTACAGGGTTGATTGGACTTCTGGGTAAAAATTGCTTACATTGAAATATGCATCCTTTGTAAACGAAATTAAAGCCAACTATCCAGTCTAAGGAGGATGTCAGAGAGAATTCTAAGGGGGATCCCTGTTCTAGATCAAAGGCTATATGAGTGAAAATCTTTGCATGGTTAGAACCGAAACAGCCAGTAGCCTGCCGTCCTCAACTTTCGGATGCAACTGTAGACCAGAGAGGGTAAGCAACTGGGCCAGGGCTACACAGCTAGTTAGTGAGAACTGAAACAATCCTTCCACAGAACCTCAATCTTTTTGAACAATGGGCTCAGACAGGTGTAGAGGTGTCATTTGAACCATGGAATAAAGCAAAGCTCACAGGATCATCCAGAGGAAAATGGAACAGGACTCAGGCCACAACGGGCATCAATACTCAAGCAAAGCAGCCTCAGTGGAGCTCTGTCCCAATTGTTAACCCAGCCAGCATCCCAAATGGACAAAATAAAGTTACACAGTGTTCCTGCAGCTGGCAACAAATGAGTGAGCTTTGCCTTGATATCCCTATAGACAGGATGATCTAAAAAAAAAAAAAAAAAAAAACAATTCCTGGCAGTGTTTTAAGATGCCAAACAAAGGAGAGTGATGTTGGCGTAAAGCAAATTAAGGTGCAGGCTTTTCTTCCTTTAGGAAATTCAAACCAGGCTTGAGTGTCCTCTAACTCAAAAGTAGGAAAGTCACAGTAGCAAGACCCTGACTGCAAAAGGCATCTGATCTCTTTCAATCAATCAAGAAATCTTGGGACAACTGTAATAGCATAATCAATAAAAGACACTTAGGGGAGCAAAAAGGGGATGGCTGTAATACCACAACAATAAAATTAAAAAAGGAAAAAACGGGCATCTAATGGCACCAAAAGGCTCTAGCAGTGACCCGAATACCCACCCTGAGCACCAAAAGGGACCTCGCTTGCCTCTCAAAGAGCACCCAGGGGTCCTTGCTGATGGGGGGCCAGCATGGCCACCACCCACCCAGCCTCCCAGGGCGGCTGTAAGCACTGGAACAAGATGAGAGGCATAAGGTCACCTGTTCCGGAAAGCACTCAGTACTCGGTGGTTACATCAGATTGCCAACAGTGGCACCATCACCAACCAACCTCAGCAGCAGAACCTTCCCCAGGTCCCTCCCGCAGCCCACCTGCTGCACCTAGACCTTTCAGCGCCGTATATAAGTGTTTTCCCAGAGGCGGCTGTCTTCAGAGCCTTGCTAAGGTAAACCTTGACAGCTCTGGCTTCCCTAGGAGTTGCGGTTAGACTTCTTCCGGATCCCTTGAAATGCCATCTCTTGGCATTTGCTGAAGCCGTGTAACTCGCAGGGAGGGAGTCTACTAAACGAACAGGCCTTGCTTGGCAGCATTCCACACGCACAGGCTCGATGCCAGGTATGGGGCAGGCTGGAAACAGGCAGGTGTAGGACGCGAGAACCCAGTAAACCCAAAAGTTAATGAAAATAGCCTCCCAGCTGAGTTCATAATCATCAGAATGTCCTGGGTGAACAACGCAACCATGTCCTCAGGATTTTTCCTCTTTTTCTGCCCCAAGCGGCTCTCAAACTATTTAGTTGTGAACATGCTATTGGGCCAGCACAGTGGTGGAGGCTGTAGGTGCCTCACCCCCATAGCCCCTTCCCGGGCAGCGGCCACCACCCACTAGCTCTTAAGAGCATTGGCTGCTCGGGGGCCACCATGGCTCACTTGTCCCAGGAACTGCCCCCTGCTGGCAACTGTCCACCCAATTCACCTGCACGGGGCAGCCTATGATCAACGACTGACCAGTGGGAGCAGGGAAAGGGACAGAAGACCAGCACCTCACGCCCCAGACCTCCCGTGATGTGCTCCCCCTCCCCTCCTGACAGCAGTGGCCCCAAATCACATGCACAAAAATCCTACTCCCAGGTTCTGCTTCCAGGGAACCGATACTCTGACCGTTGCCCAAAATTACGAAAGGCCTTTACATTTTAAAATAAGAATGAACACTGAGCATTTTGTGGCATTTTTTTTCACGTTCATTAAAAGAATCCATCCTTCCCCTCATGTTTCATTCAAAGCAAAAGGCAATTAATTGCCCAGAGATGCTGGGAGTGCCTTCAAATATTTCTTTTCCTAAAAAAAAAAAGACCTTATTTATTTATATATATTTTAGACAGAGGGAAGGGAGGGAGGGATAAAGAGAGGAAGAGAAACATCAGTGTGTGGTTGCCTCTCACAGGCCCTCAACCAGGGACGTGGCCCACAACCCAGGCAGGTGCCCTGACTGGGAATCGAACCAGTGACCCTTTGGTTCACAGGCCAGTGCTCCATCCACTGAGTTACACCAGCCAGAGCTTTAAACTATTTTTTACATACACATCCTTCCTGCTTTTGTTCAGGTCTTAGATGGATCTAATTGCACATGTTCAGGAGGCCTTCCTGGAAGGTTCTCACCTCCCCCAAAATGTCCATCCTCCTCCCCCACCCACGCCCTGCTCCTTTCTTCCTAACACACACCATTACTGAGGTCACAATGTTCACTGAATGCTTTCACCTCTCAGTCCCTAATCCTCCAGCTCTGCACTGTCCACTACAATAGCCACTAGCTGCATGGAGCTGTTTTCTATTTAAATTTAAATCAATTAAACTAACCACTGTGGCATATAGCAGGCACTCAATAAATAAAGATATGCACCTGAGTAAAAGATTCGTTTGCGGTGATCATCGGTGATTCCCCAATACCTAATTTTGTAACTCTGACCCTAAACCCTGATATTCTCAAGTGTAGAAAAAGAACTGCAAGAACATTTATGAAAAAAGTTCCTTTAAAAGCTACGAAAGGATAGGACTATTACTGCTTGAATTTTTAGCAGGTGGTAGTTAATTATAGGTTAAAAAAACCACAATACCAGCCTCTAGGAGGTGACAGCCAGCTAGCCAGAAATTGCTGGGAATTTCTGACACTTACTGAAGGCAGCAGGACAAAGAGAAAACTTTCCTTTTTTCTCCCCTGAAATGGGCCCATATTTAAAACCCCATTCCCTCTTCTCAACAGAACACAATCTATCATGTATGACCTTTTTTTCTTTGTTAACATCCACACTTAAGACTGCTTACAAGCCCACACATTGTGGGCATGGCCAGGAAATCATGCCGGGGGTAAGATAAAGCTGTACCAGCCTGTCTCTGAAGCCACCCCTCGCCACCTCAACATTAACTCTTTTCCTTTCTAAGAAAATAGCTTCCCAAACACACCCACTTCGCACTTACAATGAAGAAAGTGCCACTAACCACAAGGAGAACCAGGCAGCCACTGTGCTCTTACCTTTGTAATGTAGACAAAGCAACTGGGAAAAAAAGTGAATAGCTCACAAATGTTCCAGAGAACATGGGAACTACAAAGGTCACCCCACTGGCTCTGTTTTCTGGGGTTTTTTCAAGCCTTTATTTATTTGTTTGTTGTTTATTTGTTTTAGAGAGAGGGGAAGGGAGAGAGAAACATCAATGTGTGTCCTCTCACACACCCCTAACTAGGGACCTGGTCCGCAACCCAGGCTTGTGCCCTGACTGGGAATCGAACCAGTGACCCTTTGGTTCACAGGACAGCACTCAGTCCACTGAGCTACACCAGCCAGGGCCCAGTTTTTTTGTTTTTTGTTTTTAATTTATTCTCTATTTCTCCTTAATGTGAGTGGAGACTAATGGTTTTCTTTCATGCTATAGGACATCTTTGGAAGAGGCCATCTTCTTCAAAACTAGTGGAACCCCTTCAGTTACATTGTTCTTATAGAAAACAATCAACTCCTTTGAGTTCTAAGTTAATGTTAATGGCATGGAAAGGAAAGGACTAAAAGGTCCTAATGGCCTGCACTAAGCACCCTTGTCACCTGCACCCAGGAGCATCTTCCTGAGATGATCTGGGAGGTCTGCAACCCTGGGGCATCAATTGACTCCCAGTTCCAAAAAGAAAAAAAAAAAGCTTCCTTTCAATTTAGTATACTGGGTTTCTTTCTGTCTCTCTCTCTCTCTCTTTTTTTTTTTTTTTTTAATTAATTTGCCCAATGATTTGGGTTTTCGTAGATGGAACACAAGGTGAGACCCTGAGCAGGCCTGTGGTGTCCTCTTATTTTGATTTACAAAATAGGTCTGACCTGCCAGGCCAGTCTTCAGTATCATTGAAGGGCTGGCGTCCTGACATTATCTTTTACTATCCAGACTCAAATATAAACATGTTCTTACTAACAAGGGCCAGTCAGCTAAGGGAAGACTATGGTGTTGGGGCTAGTGAGGTCTAGGACCAGTCAGAGGAACCTACAAGCAAAGTATAAATCCATGAGAGATGATGTCTCAAAGAAAAGGCAGGATGAACCCAAGCTGTTGGTTGTCATGGCATCAGTAACTCTGCATTTGCACTCTGGGGTGGGATTCTATGTATGGTTCCTACTGCATGCCCAACTCCTTGTATACCTTTTCTCTCTCTTCTTTACTCTTTCCTTCCCTGAATTTATTTCAGTTCTAGAATGTATCTATGTGTTTATTCTGAGCCACCTAGAAAGATAATTAGAGTACATGGAACATCATAAAACAGCTTTAAATGTTTTCTCTTCAAAATATAATTAGAAAGTGGACAGCTAAAAAGCCAAAAGGGGTTTAATCATATATATTTATATTATACTTTACTATATAGCAGCAACAACCAGTTGGAAAATATTGTACAACTTAAAAATGAGAACATGTGTAATGCCAACATATAAAGAATTCCTAAGAATGACTTTAGCAAGAAATATATATGATCAACATAAGGAAAACTATAAAACTGAGAGAAGACATAGAAGATCCATTTCAAGGACTGTCCATTCCAAAATGAAAAGTCCTAGTAAGTGAAACATGTCAATTCTTTCCCATTGTAATTTGTGGGTTTGAATGCAATTTAAGCATTGCTTAAATTTAAGCAATTTAAGACAGGAGGGAAGTGAGTAATGAGTAATGAAAGTAGTAAAATTTATTACAGAGCTGTAATTATAACATCTTAGTACTTGTACAAGAATAGCTGAATTTAAGTAAAAAGAAAACTGAAACCCCAAAATAGATACTTCTCCACATGAGGATTTAATGTATAATAAAAGATCATTATAAACTATTCAGGAAGGTAATAATTTTTATTCAATGTTGAAACAATTGGTTAACAATTTAGAAACAAAATGAAGTTATATTTTTTTAAAGATTATTAAAATTATTTTGAGAGAGAGGGGAAGGGAGGGAGGCAGAAGGGGAGAGAAACATCAATGTATGGTTGCCTTTCACCTGCCTCCAGTCACGGACCTGGCTGGATACCTGGCTTGCAACCTGGTTATGTGCCCTGGCTGAGGAATTGAACCAGTGACCCTTGGGTTCCCAGGCCAGCGCCTATCCACTGAGCCACCAGCCAAGGCTTGAAGTTAGATTTTTGCTTCACAAGTATATACCAGAAATCAATTTGAGACAAATTAAAAGCCATATACAAACATAAATAAATTATGCTTTAATATTCATCAAACCACTGAAGAGAGAATGAGTTTGAAAATTAGAAACATTAAAGGAGATCACAAATAAGAGACCCCAAAAGTTCTGTATCATACAGGATGGAGGTGTAAAAGGGGCTGACTTATGGACGGGCACCCCAAAAGGCAGTGCTGATGCTGGGTGTCAGGTAGGAAGTGGCCGCAGCCAATGACTGCCAAGATGCTCAGTGGCTTCCACAATAAAAGCTTCTTTCTTATTCCTATGAACTCCAGTGTGGAGCCCATCTCAGATCCTCCAAGGTTACTGAGCAGTGGGGCAGACATGATGGCAGTGCCTGGCTCTTAGCAGAGCATGACATGCAGCACTTCCACCCACAGTGCAGTGCCCCTAATTAAACCAAAAGGGTCTTGGGCTGGCCTTTCTCCAAAAGCTGAGCCTGGGGTAAGGATATGAGCTTAACTGGGAGGTGATCCAGGAAGTCCTGAAGGAGGGTGAAGAAACGAGGTCCCTGCTGTGGGCAACCTGGGCTCACTCTGCTGGGAACTTCTGGGGAGAGCGGGTAAAACATGCCCAAGCACTGTGCTCCCAGAGGAGCAAGGGAATGGGGTACTTATTCACCTGTTCCCCTCCATTCATGGTTAAGGACTGCTCTTAGGATTAAGGAATAGCGTATGTAAAGGTAGGATGGCATGAAAGAGTTTGGTGTGTTCAGGTCCTTGAACTAAGAGCTATTCGGATCATAGAGCATGCTGGGAGGAGCATGGTCAGGGAAGCAGAGCTCAGTTCCTAAAGTTGTGTTAGTCAGCATAGGCTAAGCTCTGCTACAGTAACAAGTCAACGTCATCATCCTAGTAGCTGCCTAGTACTTCTAGTTTTCCCCCAAGAATAAGCCAACCATGCCCCTGCAGCTAGAGAAAGCCCTCAAAAATGGTTGCAATGGATTGTGGGAAGGCAGGGAATGATAGTGTCTACTAAAAAAGGGGAAGTAAATCTAGGGAGACACACACTCCACAAAGTGCTGGTTGCAGCCAGTCTGAAACAAAGTCAACATCTGGACTGAATTGAACAACCCACTTCTTCCCATCCATTCCTGCAGAGACTGTTCGAACCAAGCCTATTACTGCTGGGAAATCTGCTCCTCCAACCAGCCCTGAGACCCCAAGATGCTTCATGAAAATGCCCTGGACTAACTTGTAGATGTGGAAACAGCTGTTAGGAAAAATGGGGTGTTAGTATGGGGTGATTCCAAGGTGAAAAGGCACCATGCCTGCCCTCAAGTAGTATGCGATCTCTGGAGGTGATAGGTAAGCACTTGCTTAGGTGTCGTTTATCACAAGTTCCAAAGACGTGCAGCAGGGGCAGGTTACACATCTCGCTGGAAGTCCTTGGAGGCTCTGTCATGAAGGTGAGGCCTGTACTAAGGCCAAGAGACAAGTAGAAGCGGGTCATCAGTGAGACCAACAGAGTCAAGGCCACTTCTGGTTCTTGATGCTTCCATCAGCTGGTGCTGAGTTAATAACTCATACGAGGAGGAAGCACCAACATACACTTTAAGTTACTTAAAGTTGCCGAAAATTTTAACACAAGGTTTTATGCTAGTGACAGCAAGGTTGTTTTTAACTCGTGACTTTTCTGTCTGTGTCTGTGGCCCGGTGTCTATTGCCCTCCACCTCCCCGGAGTGCTGAGTTTCCACATTCCCGGTGATGTAATTACCTAAAGATCACTTAACCTGCACCAAGTCTGCTCTTTTCCCTGAGAATGTTGAGCCTCTCTGTCTAAAAACACAGAGAAGAAAGGTGACTCATAAAAACTGCAGGCAGAGAGCTAACCTCACGTTACATAGTATGGCAGCTTCTATCTCAAAACCATCCACATTTTTCTCAATTATTTTCACTTCCTTCAAACACGCGGAAGGCACAAAAGTGTGTGATGAATTAGCAAAATGTCACCAGAACCCTCTCCAGCAGGCACACAACAGAAAGGCTAACAAAAGCCACTCTTATCATCCAAATGAACACTAATTAAATATCCTGGGGAAGAAAAATTAGACACTGCAAAAATGCAGGAATAAGTTCCTTGGAAACTGGTTCAGAAAAGCTCAGGTCAGTGAGAAAAGATGGGGTGATGAATATGACCGAACACAGCTCCAGCCATGAGCTTTTAAGTTCCTTCTGGGGACACAGGTGGTCCTTGCCCTGGTCAGTGGCACCACCAACTGTCCCAATCCCAGTGACGAAGAGTCATCTTTGACTCCTTCTCTTCCCTCACCTCCTACATTCCGTCAGTCTCCCAGTCGTGTGGATTCCACCTCCAAAATGCCTCTCAAATCTGGCACCTTCTGCCTTACAGCCCACCCTCCTCACTTCTGACCTGAGCCATCTGTTCCCAGCCTCCCTCTTACCCCTCCTGACCCACACACCTGGACAAAGCAATGTCTCTAAACCAAAGATCTGTCCTCCTTCACAAAACACTCTAGTGGTTTCCCACCTGTTTCTCAGAGTCTGGGGAAGGCCCAGGCGTTATTCTAGGGGGCTCAGATGGTTTCGAAGATGATTTCCTGTTTAAATTTGTGTTTTCATTTTCATGATCACCTTTTGCAGTGTCACCAATAGAAACCTATTCTGGATCACCTGAATGACCGTGGGAATGATCAAGGGTTGCCTATTTTTATCAACAGGAGACTGAGGCTGAGAGTGGTTGGGGCCCTTGCTCAGAATGGCATAGCTTTGAAGTTTCAGGGCCAAGATGCAAAGGTAGTTCTGATGGACTCAGGAGCTCTAAGCCCCATAAACACACATTACATGGCACCCAGCCATTTACAAAGCTCTGTGAACATCGCACCTTCAGAACCAGCCCAAGCAGTTCTAGAGACCTCCCTGTCCCCTCACACAGTCACCGAACTGGGGCTCTCTATTTCATCACTTACTACCTACACCACAATGTGTCCACATCCACCACTGTCCCTGCCAGTTCTCCTGGAAACCCATTTTATGGGCTTGCTCAATCACTGTTTGATGAGACAATGAAACTGTTGTGCCTTTGATCATCAAACAACCCTCTGAGGTTGGCTGGCCAATTACTATTAAGTAAATAAAGGTGAGGACACTAAGTCAATGACTTGCCCCAGGTAACAGGAAGCCTCAGATCTCTGGGGATGGAACTCAACCCTCCACCTGACTCTGACTCCCAGGACAGATGTCTTCTTCCCCTCTCTGCCACTCTCCTTATATTTCTGTCTTGTGACCTACATCACCAGGCAGTTGGGGGGAAAAAAAGAAACATCCTTCTCAAAGAACTCCCCCACATATGCATCTTCAAAGGGGGCTCCACTTTACCACCAGATGGGCCACATTTGGCCACGAACCAGAGACCACCAGAGGAAAACGTAGGGAAATTCTGAGACAAGATGCAACGGCCCCATGAATGCAAGGAAAGGAATTCTCATCAGGCAGGAGCCTCTGAATACAGCAGCCCATCCCAACCCACCACAACAAGCCCAGGTCAAGGCAGAGCCCCTCTGGAAGGCCAGGCCCACCTTCTCTGACCAGGTACCACCACCACGCTGCAGCCTGTGGTATTGTGGGTCCACTGGTCAAGACAGCCTTCTTCTGTCCCCTTACTGGCTTTCGAAGGAAGCTAAAGACATTTAACCAGCTTGACATTTCACCAGAGAAAAGCAAAACATGTGCCTGAAGTATTCAAATATTTAGAAAAACATGGGAAGGAAATTCTTTGAACTGGGAAAAGAGGGATGACAGAAGCCAAGAAATGAGATCTTCGGACAACTAAGCAACTCTGGGGCTCAGAGCGGTTGGGTACCAATTTTATTTTGCTTTTCTGAGCACAGCACCCAAGCACCATGCCACCCCGTCTTTTGGGCACTGTGTGCACCACCAAAGACACCCAAACTCTCCTTGCTTCTAAACCGGTGCCTGGGTACAGGGTTCCATCTGCTCGGCAGGAGGCACCTTGTACAAGTTCACACAAAGACATTCTACAGGCGAGCACAGGCTACCCAGATCCCAGGGGAGAAAAAAGAATTGTTGACAGTGAGAGGGTCCATGATTTTTGTTGGGTTCTTCAGATCCTGGGACAAAGATCCCTAAGCATTACTTGGAAAAAACTGGTAAGGGGTTAAAGAAATGAGAGAAGAGAGAAACATAAGCCCAGCAAAGGCCCATGGAAGTCAACTGACATAACTCCATGGTGGTGTCTGGAGACAAAGCATGTCCCTGCCACACAGCGTCCCATCCAAGAAGGGAGCTAGACTATTTATATTCCAGCACCTCTCAGTCCTTGGCCGGGGGCTGCCCCCAGGGGAATGTCACTCCTTGCTCTCATTTCCTGAAGACGAAGGTGACTCCAGCAGCCCAAGTTCATCCTCCAACCAAGAGGAGGGGCTGGCAGTTGGGACCAGGGCACCAGTGAGCACAAAGATGCCAAAAGTACTACAGCATAGTACTGAAGCACCCAGGACAGTCCACCATCCAATATTTCTTTCTCCAAGCTTTGCCCAAGTCTTGACCACCGTAATGCTAAAACGCCATCTCTATTATTTGAAGCCTCATGGGGTTCTCTGGCAGGGAGCCTCCTTTCACTTCTACTCACCATCAAAGACCATGACCTTAGGACCCCTCCAATCTAACTGGACTGAGTTACTACTGAGCACCTCTCTGAAGCCCTGTTCTGCCCCTCTGTTCTTTCTCCAGTGAAGGAGCACCATCCAAAGCAATCCAAATATTAACCCGAGAGGCTTTTCTGAAGCGGGACTGCCAAGCAAAGCCAACATCCTTGCCCTTTTTAACTTTCTGGGCTCGTTTCTTGCTATCTTGCCCCCGAAGGACGAGTGTGATGCCTGGCGATTGCCGGGGAAGTCCCATTGACTGTGATCATGAGCGTTCACTCACCGCTAGGCCAACAGACCACCTCCGCAAGCAGTCACCTGGACCAACTTCACAGCCCTAACAGCCATCAAAGCACAAGATCAGCTCAGGACAAAACTCTCCGTGGAAGACAGTGAGGAAGGCAGGACTCAGCTTCCACTTGAGAGCCGTCATCCCGGACAATATGGTCAGGGAGAGGCAAGGGAATGGAGCCCACAGGAAGGGGGAGAAGTGGAGGGGTGACTAACTTGGGGATGAATAACCACCGAGTTCCTCCACAGCTTCTCACCCCCCACTCCCAACAGGTGGATACCCTGAAGGTGTCCCCTGACGCCTCTGCCGGGCACTGCTGCGGTCTCCCTACCACACAGTGCTCGCCCCCAGAGCCAGACTTGGAAGGCAGGGCAAACACGCTTCTCTATTTGAAATTAAACGGGATATTTCACAAACTCATTTTGTGTATGTGTGTGAATTCTCAAATGCTTTGCCTCTTATCCTTTTTCCCGATTATCTTCATAGCCTCTGTGTATTTCCTTCATCTAGTACTAAGGAGAATTTCCTGTCCTTTCCGGGTCAGGAACTCCGGAGATCTGGGTTCAAATCCCAGCCCCACCACCCTCAAGCCATGTGGCCTTGGTGACAAACACGGATACTTCCACTTCCCTTACAGTTTGGTGTAGAGAACGAAATGAGGCCAGCTTGAGAGACAGCATCAGGTACATCGAGATGCTCAGTAAATGTCAGCTCCCTCCCGAGTGCTTTCCTTCCTCTGAAGTCCCACCACACCTCGAAAGACACCCACGCGTTTCTCAGGAAGGCACCGCTGGCTGGCGAGGGAGAGGAAACCGGCTCCAGACAGCATCACCCCCCAGCAGGCGAGTTTCAGGTGGTGTAGACGCAGCGCACTTGGGACACCGCAGCGGGTCTGACACCCCCTTGCGTCTGGCAAGGTCTCCCCGGCCCACAAGGAGCGGGGTCTCAAGTCCTGGAGGCAGAAGTGCCCTCACCCCACCGAGGCTGCCCGCGCGGGGTCCGCTCCGAGCGCAGCGCACTTACCTTGGACAGGCCGCGCGGGGCAGCCGGGCGCGGGCCGTGCCGGGGGCGGCGGGCGCGGGGTGGGCGCCGCGGCCGGCATGGTGCGGGCGGCTCCGGCCGGCCGGCTCCGCGGCGGTGTCGGTGGTACCGCGGGGCGGCGGCTCGACGGTCCAGCGGGCGCAGGGAGGCGGGGTGCGACTCCAGCAGCCGGGGGCCGCGCCTGCCCGCTCGCCGGCTTCGCTGCCGCTGCCTGTCCCGCGCGCGGCGACTCCCCGCGACGTCTCCGGGGGCGCTGGGCTTAGCAACCGCGCGCCGCGCCGGCTCCCGCCCTCTGCGCCGGGCTCTCCGCGCGCGCAGCCGGCCCCGGGGAGAAGGCGGGCTTTCCGTGTGAGCTCACCGCCACTACCTTGCCGGGGAGCGGCCGAGGGTGGCCCGGGGACCCATGCGTCCCGCCTCGCCGCCCCGCCGGGTCCAGCCTGTCCGCACTCCTGCCCTGCCCTGCCCGCCCTGGGGCTGGGCCGGCCGGGCTTTGACGGCGCGCCTCGCCCACGTGCTCTGTCGTTGGCAAGCCGAAGATGTCCCCAGCGCCCCAACAATCCTCACCTCTCCTGGCGGAGCCCAGATCCCGCCCCACTCCCTTCCTCCTACCCCACTGCTGCTACTGTCGGACTCAGTGCAGGTCCAGCGGCTGCCCTACATCCTTATTCCGTGTTGCCCACGCACCCCCCACCCCCGATTTGAAGAAGAAAGTCCTGCCTACACTCTGGTCCGCACCGTGGCCTCAGAGACAGGCTGCGTGCCAAACATCCCGCCAGCCTCGCATCTTTCTGGTACCATCTAACCCAATGCCCCTCGCACTGTTCCACCCCCTGCACCCCTCCCCACACCGTGGGGCTCATCCTGGTCTTGTAGACCCCTGATCTGTAAGTCACAGTGGTGGAGGTGGGAGTCGGGGTGGGAACACCACCATATTCTCAACTGGCTCCCAGGCCCCTGCTGAAGAGCTCCCAGGTGAAGAGCTTACAGGAAAAGCCATGCCCACCTCTCCACACGTCCACGGACATGGCTACAGCAGTGGTTTTGATTTTGCTCAATCCATCAAGTCACAGAGTGGCCTTGTCCAACGTTGGTGCTCTGGGGAAATGGACGTGTCCAGCAGAGCACCTAGGCTGAGCTGGTAGTACCAGGTCAGCTCCCAGAGGGCAGGGACTCTCTCTTTCTCACAGGGAATAAGTCTAAAGGGAGGGTGTCAGGTGTTACTTCAGCTTCTCCAGGACAGCCTAAGGACCCAACCACTCTCTTTCCAGGCTTCCCCGTGTCCACTTTCAACACACTGCCTTTTCCTCTCAGGTGCCTTACCTCAGTGCCACCAATGGCCACAGCAGCCTCCTGATGCCCTTGTGTGAAAAGGAACTTCTGCTCCTAGCTCGTTGGATGGCCCAAGATAATCACCAAGGACCATTTTCAGCAACTCCAAGTCACTCACCTTCCAGTGGTGGTGGTGGGTGGTGCAGATAAATAATGGAATGATCAAGAAATGGATCAAAACACTGTGGTACATTTACACAATGGAGCTCTGTGCAGCAGAAAGAACTTCTACCATTTGCGATAGCATGGATGGAACTGGAGAGTATCATGCTTAGTGAAGTTAAATGCCATGTGTTCTCACTTATTACAGGAGACTAACGAGCAAAACATACAGGCACGCAGAAAGAAATGAGACACACACACACCGACAAGAGAAGCAGAATAAGGATGGTGACTAGGGGGGAGGGGGAGAAGGGGGGAAGCAGGGGAAGGGATCAGATGAGGAGCTA